>JAOXJP010223397.1:0-11661 GCA_025762735.1 Platanus orientalis | reverse complement strand
GATGAACGATTCAAATCCTTTTAAAAAACAATTAAAACCCTTACAAAATAGAATCAATGGAGTTCTAAGAACCCAAGAAATGAAAATAAGACAATAGTTTAGTTATGTTCTTATAAAACAAATTTTCTTTTATAAAACAAGCTTTAAAATCTTTTACAAAACAAGATTAACAATGATCTAGGAACTTATGAAATCAAAACAAAATAATAGTTTACATGTGTTCTTACCTCTTGGTGTGTAAAAATTGTTTCTACCTTTGTTTTTTAGAAAAATCTTCAAATCATTGTAAAACCTAGCTTTTCCTCTTTCTTCTCTTCAAAATCCCTACTTTTACAAAATTTCTTCAAAAGATCTTCTTTCTTATAAATTTCTATGTTTTTATGAGCCTAAATAGTAACCTTAACTTCCAATTTCGTGTTTGGGTGGGTCTTTAATGAAAAAGTCCTTAAAATTTTGTAAAAATCGTGGTTGTATGAAATTTTCTGCTTTGATGAGGTCATCCCATCAGACTTTGTTTTCAGCATAGATACTCGGTGGGAAAATGGTGTTAACTTTTCCTACAAAGCTCTGATTTACTCACCATTTTTTTGTTGAAAACTAGACTTCAAGAGCTTTTCAAGCATATATAAATTTCTATTTAATTCATTCTACATTTTTATTGATGTATTTTTAAAGTTATCTGAGATCTATTGATTTAGACCACACGAGACAGTACAAACACTTTTGGAATAATTATCATAACATTTTATAGGAAACTTTATTCACTCAACGTTTATCACATTAGAAATTAGACTCATAGATCTTTCCAAGCATATATTATTTGTAGGATGATTCCTACGGGATTGATAGTTATTGACTTACGAAGTTGTGTCATCCGTCTGGGACAACTTCAGAAATTGTCATGTCTTTGATCCCTTTTTTTCTTGCTTAGTAAATTACCTTTAACTTTTTCGTTTGGTGTATGTTTTGTTATCATTTGTTGCATAGGACTCTAAACTACTATGCCTATTTAAAGGTATAATTTTGACTCATAAATTTTTTCTACACTTTTGTTAGTGTCTTTCTAAAGTTGCGCCAATGTTTAGATCAACATATATGCATTTAAGTGATCCTATGTGTGTATAGAAATTATGTGACATGTGTTAACATTCTAAATATTACACATGTTCAGTAATATGTGCATCATGGGGTGGGGTGTTACACTAGGTCCACCTATGAACAAGTTCACGTCGAGAGACCCACTTACCAACCTTTTGCCTTTTAAGTTTACCTTTTGAATTCATTGTTGGCTTCTTAAGGTGACTTTATGCTTGAGCTTTAGACATCTTGAGTTCTTCAATGAAGCTTGTCTCTTGATGCTTATGGTCTTCTAGGCTTCTTGACTTGAAACTTCTTCCTTTTTGACTTGGACTAACATAACTTATAAATTTATAAATATAATCCTTGTAAGACCAAGTATATGACCACAACATACATGTACTTACACAAGTTTTGGAATGGATTGACAATACATAATTTATACCTAAAACATTAGAGATGAATCCACTAAGTCAAAGCTTAGAAATCATAAATCTAGAAAGCTAAGAATGAAAAATGCAAACATAAATTGTGTATCCACTCACATAATAAATGAAATCAAGGTTATACATATAGAAATAATCAAACTCATAAGGGATGGATGTAAAACTACCAAATTCAAGATTATTTTACACAAATCTACAATCTCAGGAAAGGAAAGTGAGCGTAAAATGCATATCCACTCACACAAATGCTTTTACTCCTAAGTTTGGAGAGGATCCTCCACCAAAAACTCCTTTCCTTTATTCAAAGCTCCTTTCTTCATAAAACAAAATGATATTTCATGGTTAGAGTACATAGACTAAGATAGGGAAATAGAAATTCATATTCATTTAGGCTAGATCTAGAAAGAAAAACACCTATTTTAGCATATTTTCAAAGTTGAAGGTGAAACTTTTCCAATTGGGAAGAACTTCCTCTTTCTCTCCCAAGCCTCTCTGACCCTTTTTCTTTTCATTTAAATCAATCTAAATGACCTAAATGAAGTATTAGAGGGGTTTTAACTTATCCAATTCAAGATCCTACATGTGTAAGGGTCAAATAAGTGAGTGACATGACATTTGCGTACATGTGAAAAATCCTAAGTTTGATAGGTCATGAATTTGTAACCGATCATGGGATTTATGATAGGTCATGAATGTGTGATCATTCATAGGGTTTGTGACTACATCACACTAGGCTTTGCAACACCTAAGGGTTATGCCCCTTGAGCCGTGAACTATCACACCATTTTGTGACAAGTATGGGGTTTGTGTACAAGTCACAATTGTTTTTTGCTGAGTTCTTGGTTTTCTTCACCTTGGGTCTCCAAAGTCAAACCCAAGTGATCCAATGGTCCTCCAACTCATTCTAACCCATGTCTAGGTGTGTCTTAAACATGTGAAATCATAATTTTACCCTTTAAATGTGACATGAGGTGTTACATTTTTCCTCACTTCGAATTCATTCTATTGGGTCCTAAAAAATTCAAAATCACTTTCTAAAAATATTTAAAGATGATTTTACCCTTACACTTGATTAATTACCTTTTTACCCTTCTAATGCATTGCGGGGTATTACACAATGCCTCTATTAACTCCAACAGGCAACATAGTCTTTTGACTAATCTAGTTGCCCAAGCTCATATGCAAACAAGCAGCCATGGTGGCTCATAAGGAGGCTAAGGTTTCTAAAAGTCAAGTCCAAAAAGGAAAGGCAGTTAGGAGAAAATTATTTTTCCCCATGTAAGTAGAAGCTAACTTTGCATCCCCAAAGGGTACGAGTTTGTAGAAGCTATTCCTTCAAATAAAACACTCAATGAACACATGGATAAGCTCATCCATTCACAATAACTCATCCTTGTGGATTAAACCCTCAAAGTCCATCAAAACGCATGCATCTTCTCCACTTGCTTGGGCATAAAATCCATTAGTTTAGACAAGCAATGTGTATAGCTTGTTGGCCATTAGTGACCGTGTCATGCCCTAAAATCCATACACAAATTAGAGTATACATATATATGTGGTGTCACAAATTCTAGAGTGTGACATTGCAGGTTCTTCATCTTCTTCTTTATTTTGTCATTTTTTTCATTCATTACATAAATGACCATCTGAATTAAATATCCATAATTACCACAATATTCCAGTGGAAACTAGCAATAAAATAAATATCACATCTCAAGTGTAGTGGAAAATAGATTTAAATATGACATGCTAAGCAATGCAGTGAAATAAACTCATTATCTCCAACTATATCAAGTCCATGTGTCCAACTAAACATCAGCAAAATGACCATCCATATCGGTCAACATAATACCCACATCTCAACAAATAAAAGTAACAAAGTCTACTAAACTGATAGTCTATCCAATCCCTGACTCAAGTACATAATTTGTTGAAAGTAAATGAAATACAAGAATAGTAAAGGATGAGGTTCTCTCGTTCTCAAGGACCTTGTCTCGGGCTGATCCTACAAAAAGGTACATACTATGACCTTCATCTAAAATGGTTTTAAAACATGGGTAAATTATAAAGCCCGTGAGAGAACATACAAAATGTCCTATAGAGTAAATCAATCTATACACGAGCACAACTCAATAATCAATTGTAACATGTCTAGCATATGTAAATCGAGAATAATCGTAATAATCATCAAAGTCTAATAAGAGATATCAAATAAGCAAAATTCAACATAAACAAGTGATCATAACTGAGATGTGTAGTGTATATAGCTCATAAAGGCAAAATGCATGACGTACAATGCCAATACTTACTTCAAAGTATTTAAATATAAGTAGGCTTTGGCACTTTTAAATAGGTTGCCTTAGCTAATAGATTTCGAAACTTAATCCATGATTAAAGGAAACCAAATAAGATCTTTGAACACATGGCGGGTCTCCGAAAAAACTCATTGAATCAAATCAAATCAAATTGGATTGGATCAAATCAAATCAATCAATCAATCAACCCATGTAAGGTCTCTGAAACCAAATCTTGTCAAATCACATTAAATTGAAGAAATCAACCCATGTAGGTTCTCTAAAACCAAATCTCATTAATTCATATCAACTTGAAGCAATCAACTCATATATGGTCTCCAAAACAAAATTTCATCACATCACATCAAATCAAATCAACCAACCAAAGTAAGGTCTTTGCTTGCCCAAAGGCCATCCCCTATGGGTCCTCAAATATGTATAGCCTGTAAAATCCCCTAGGGCATCAAGGATGGTCTGCTAAAATTCCCCTGGACAAGGTTGTAGCTTACAAAAGTCCCTTAGGGTATCAAAGTTATAGCTTGTAAAAATCCCTTAGGGCATCAAGGGTGTTCTACTAAAATTCCCCTAGACATGGTTATAACCCACAAAAATCCCCCAAGGCATCAAGGTTGGTTCACTAAAATTCTCCTAGACAAGGGTGTAAAACAAAATCCATGTATCTAAAACATTAGGTCAAAATCAATGCTTATATAAAGTACTATACTACTACATAAGGATTGTTAAGCGAAGGATGTTCATACAGTCAAAGGTCGTATAAAGAGTCGATTGGTGGTAAAAGCTCATGTTCAAAACAAAACTAAAGGTATAAGCTTATGTCCAAAATTGAAACGAATCAAAAGAGTCAAAATCCTAACAAGGCACTTAAATTGTAAAGTCTTATCATGAAACTCATAGGATCAAACGTAAATCGACATAATTACACAAGGAGCTTGTAAAAAGTTTTTCTATTAACAACAAGTGTATGAATTAGATTAAGGAACTTGATTCGGAACTTGTCAACTTAGGGAAAACTAATCAAAGATAATCAACACAATAAGTGGAGATCATAAATATATGGAATTAAAAACATAATCATAGAATTATCATAGAACTTCAATATTCCCCTTTTGATTTCACAAGGATCCAAGTCCCATACTTCTAATTATAGAGAAAAGACTTCGGAATTCAATGATTCTAGAATACAAGAGCAAAGAGATGAATAAATCCCTTATGATATATAACCAAATTTGAGTAGATCTAATAATCCACTCATAGAATTAAAATATCTATGTAATCAAATGAAATTATCAGAGCAAATGATAGGAAAATGGAAGGAATGCTTTAATAGAATATGTAATTCTTCATAAACTTCATAGATCTACTAATCCCATGATAGGAAACTAAAATCTCATACAAATTGAAGTATAACCATGAAGAAAATGGCAGGGAAATAAAAGAAGTAGCACATAAAATATGTAGACTCACTAAATTTCTCATAAATCTCAAAATTAGTTGATGTAAAACTAGGATTTCATACAAAAAAAAAAAAAAGAATAACAATGAATAAAAGGATAAGAAGTCAATGGAGTAGCACATTAAGTATGTAAACTCACAATATTTGATCTCTCTTGATTTTATCTTTGAGATCTTCCACAATATCATTTTCTTTCTCTTTTTACTATAATTCATCCATCAAATAGAATATCAAAGACTTAAATATCATAATTAATGAAGCTTCTTAGTGAATCTAACCATGATTCTTCTACATATAAGGTTTTTAAAAACTTACCAAGCTTTTTGGAGAAAAGAAGTCTCATCCTTTCCCAATTTTATCAATTCTCTCTCTCTCTCTTACTTTTTATTTTCTAAATGGCCTTTTAGATCCAAATGAGGTCATAAAGTGGTTATATTTTATCACAATTGAGATCTCACACATGTGGGGATCAAATTAGAGTAAGCCACATCATTTTGTACATGTTTTAATTTTTTTCCTGATTTTTAGGTCATGACTAATCAGGAAATTTGTAATCCATCATGCCCGTGACCGAATAGGGATCTTGTGATCAGTCACACTCATGACCTGTCAAGGATCTTGTGACTGGTCATGCTCATGACCCATCATAAGATTCATTATCAATCACGAATTCTATAGAATTCTTTTAAGAAAAACCTGAGAGCTTTGATTCTTGATCGTGATTGATCACACTCATGACCGATCATGGATCTTGTGATAGGTCATGCTCATGACCTATCATGAGATTTGTGATCCGTCATGACGGGTATCTTTTGAAATTTTCAGAACTTAAAGCTCACAGGAAAATTGTAATACCCAAGATTTTTATTATGCATTTTCATTATTTTTATGCCTTTATGATAGAATTATAGACCTAAAACCATAGGAGAACTTTAAAATTAGATGAAAAATAGTAAACCTGATAATTTTATTATGAAAATTTTATCAAAAGAAAGATCCTGAATTCTAGAGTCCAATGCAACAAATGGTTCAAAAAATAAAGTCCTATAGAGACAGTTAAAGTTGTTTTAGTTTAGTAGCAAAATCATGAATAACTAAAAAACATCCGAAAATCGTGATTAAATGCAAAAATCATGTTTTTTTTTTTAATGTTTTGAATGAGAATGTTTCCCAACTCCACTTGGACACCTCTATAAGAACGACCTAAACTAAAACTATAAACCCTAAAAACTCATTAGAATTAAGGAATGAAAAGAAAAGAAGGGATTTTGGGAAGAAAGTAGGGTATCAGATAAGAAATTGGGGATTTTTGTGGAAGAGGCTTTTAGTATCAAATTGATTCGAGATATTCATTGGATTGATAAGTAAATGCTTAAAATTTGCAATTGTTTTCATCTAGGTTCTTAGATTTAACTTAAAACTTGGTTTCTATTGATTTTTAATGGTTAGATTTTTACGGATTTTCAAGCTATTGGTCTAAAATCCATCTATTATTTGAGTCTAAAGGAAAAGGTTGTTTTTTTTAAAGGATTTTAAGTAATGTTTTAAAATCTGTAATATGATTATAACCTAGGTTTAAGAAGCCATAAAATTCTATTGAAAGAATTGGAAAGAAAATTGAAGATATAAGAACTTAAAGATGAAAGAAAATTTTGTAAAATAGAGATAATTTCTAAGATGTTAAGATTAATTTTGTTGCATTGAAATTCTTAGAAATCCTATAGATTGGCCAAATACTCTTTGTTTTAGAATTGTTTATGAAATATCTTTATTATTGAGCTTATGTATAGTATCATTAAAATGGCTAAGTGTTTAGTACATAGAACTTGAAATTGTTAAACTTGAAAACATGTAAGATTGTTTTATTTTTCATAACAGCATATGAAATTGTGAAGGTATAAAATCTAAAATTGATCTTGTAATGAAGATAATTGTAAGGATGAAAAGAGATGATAAAAGAGGAATGAAAAGCATTGAAAATCTGTAAAAGCTATTGAATGAGGCCACCTTGTTGTCAAGGGGTTAAGTTGATGGGGCCCTCTAGCCGGGTTAAAATAGGTAAGGATTGTATCGAACCTTTTGTTTGTTTTGGGTTAATAAATGGCTATCTGCTTTGAGATCATACAATGACTGTATCGAACTCTTTGGTCATTGTGAGTTTTGGTTAGTGACTATCCGCTTTGGGGTTGTACAATGACTGTATCGAACTCTTCGATCATTGCAAGTTTTGGTTAGTAACTATCCGCTTTAGGATTATACGATAACTATATTGATTGGGCCTCTTAATGAAAGATTGAATTAAAAAAAATGTATTGTACTGTAAAGGAAAGGCAAGAAATAGAAATAGATAATGCAAAGTATTAACTGTTAGAGCATTGAAATTGTTAAACACATGATAAGGCATTGAAAGACAAAGACATGTAACTATTAATAAATGAAAAGCAAAGATTGTTAAAACATTAGAGTTAGAAAAGATAGAGTTGAAAGGGTAGTACTACTTAATACTTGATATGATTTTTCAGATCTTGATTATATGAACCATTTAAGGATTATTCTATACATCGAGGATTGATATTGATTACCTTTTGTTGGAGATGGTTTGGCAACGATCTATTACTTCGACTACATAGTCTGAGGTGGATGAGGATCCGACCAAAGCCTTGAGGGCAGTTAGGAACTTGGCTGAGATTATGTAGAGCCATGTCACAGCTAGAGATAGGGTAGATGACCACAAGCAGTCTGCGTTTGAGCAATTCAGGTGCATGGGTCCTACTAAGTTCTGGGGGACTTCTAATCTAGTTGTTATAGAAGCTTGGTTGATGCAATTAGAGAAATTTTTTGAGATTATGGATTGCAATATGAGGTAGAAGGCTTCATTCGCCATGTTCATGCTTAAGGGTAAGGCAAAACATTGGTGGAGCGCAATCTGTGGTACTTTATAGGCTGAGGATGATGAGCCCATTACTTGGGACATCTTTAAGTGAGCATTTCAGGATAATTACTTTCCAGAGAGTGTTCGTAAAGCCAAGGAGGCTGAGTTCATGGCTCTTGGGTAGGGTTTTCTAACGGTTTTACAGTATATGGCCAAGTGTATGGAGTTGATGCAATATACACCACATATTACCGGAGATGAGGCTCGCAAAGCTAGCTAATTCCAAAAAGGGTTGCACCCAAACATTCGCACCAAAATGGCTAATGTTAGACCGGGGACTTTGACTGAGGTGGTCAACATGGCAATGTTAGAGGATTTGTCCATTTTAGTGTTCTCCTTGGGGTGCACTAGTTCTCTTCATGAACAAAGAGGATGGAACCATGAGGCTTTGCATCGATTACCAATAGTTGAACAAGGTTAACATTAAGAATAAGTATCCATTGTCGAGGATTAATGATCTCTTTGATCAACTTCAAGACACAAAAATATACTCGAAGATAGACTTGAGATCCAGCTACCACTAGCTGAAGATCAACGATGATGACATACCAAAGACAGCATTCCATACCAGATATGGTCACTATGAGTTTTTGGTCATGTCATTTGGACTTACTAATGCACTGGCAACATTCATGGATTTAATGCAGAGAGTCTTCAAGTAGTGTTTAGATCAATTTATCATTATTTTCATTGATGATATTTTTATTTATTTCAAGACTAATGAAGAGCATGAAGGGCACTTAAGGATTGCATTACAAGTGTTGAGAGATCACAAACTATATGTGAAACTTAGTAAGTATGAATTTTGGTTGTACCATGTTGTTTTTCTAGGTCATGTAGTGCCCACGGATGGTATCTATATGGATCTTAAGAAGGTTGAAGTTGTAGTTGATTGGTTAAGGCCGACTATTGTGTCTGAAGTTCACAGTTTTATGGGATTGGTTGGTTATTACCGAAGATTCATTGAAGGATTCTCCAAGATTGTTAGTCTATTGACTGAGTTGACCAAGAATATCAAGAGGTTTGAGTGGAATGAAAACTATCAATCTAGTTTTCAAGAATTAAAGGATCGGTTGGTTTTCGCATCAGTTCTTACTCTACCTACAGGGTCAGAAGGTTTTGTCATATATAGTGGTGCTTCCAAAAAAGGTTTGGGTTGTATTTTGATGTAAGAGGGTAAAGTCATTGCTTATGCATCAAGCCAACTTAAATTGTATGAGGGAAACTATCCTACACATGATCAAGAGTTGGCAGTAGTAGTGTTTGCATTGAAGATATGGAGATATTTTCTATATGGTGTTGCATGTGAGATCTACACTGATCACAAGAGTCTAAAATATTTATTCTCTCAGAAAGATCTTAATTTGAGGCAATGTAGATGGTTAAAGTTGATCAAAGACTATGACTACAAGATACTTTACCATCTTGGTAAAGCAAATGTTGTGGCTGATGGTTTAAGTCATAAGAATGATAATGATTTGGCATGTTTGATGGCTTAAATTTGAGTACAACAAGTTTTTTTTTTTATCAAGTGAAGTTAGCACGGGATTATGATCCTAACTTGCTAAAGTTGAAGACCGAAGTCAAGGAAGGACAGCATGCTAATTTCTCTATCCATAGTGATGATTCCTTGTGGTATCAAGGAAGGTTGTGTGTTCTTAATAGTGATGAGTTGAAATGGGAAATCATGGGTGAGGCAAATAAAGTTGCTTATGTTGTACATTAGGGGAGTACCAAGATGTATCATGACTTAAAGGAACACTATTGGTGGAATAACATGAAGAGGGAAATAACCGAGTATGTGGCTTAGTGCCTGACTTGTCAAAAGGTCAAGATTAAACATCAAAAGCCATCTAGATTGTTACAACCATTGGATATTCCCCAATGGAAGTGGGAGCACATAGCTATGGATTTTGTCAATGGCTTACCTAAAACTAGCAAGGGATATGATGCTATTTGGGTAGTTATGGATAGACTTACCAAATACGCTCACTTTTTGCCGATATGGATGACTTCCTCATTGGACAGGTTGGCAAAGTTATATGTGGATGAGATTGTTCGTCTGCATGGTATTCCAGTAGGGATTGTGTTTAACAAAGATGCAAGATTCACTTCGAGGATTTGGAAGAGTTTGCAAGAAGAAATGGGAACAAAGTTGAATTTCAATACAGCTTTTCATCCACAATCTGATGGATAGTGGAAAAGAACTATACAAATTGTTGAAGACATGCTAAGGGCTTGTGTCATTGATCTCAAGGTTAGTTGGGATACTCACTTGTCTTTGATAGAGTTTGCGTACAATAATAGTTTCTAAGCAAGTATACAGATGGCGCCATATGAAGCATTGTATTGAAGAAAGTGCCGATCTCTTATTTGCCATGGTAAAGTTGGTGAAAAAAGGCTTTTGGGGCTTAAATTTGTGTAGATTACTACTAAGAAGATCGTATTGATCTATGAAAGGTTATTGTCTGCACAAAGCCGTCAGAAGAATTATGTTGATTAAAGAAGAAATGATTTAGAATTTCAAGTTAGTGAGCATGTTTTTCTAAAGGTTTCACCGACTCGAGGAGTTATGTGATTTGGGAGAAAGGGCAAGCTAAGTCAGAGATATATTGGTCCATTTGAAATTCTGAGGCATGTGAAATCGTTGCATATAAATTAGCTCTACCTCCCGAGTTGTCTCATGTGCACAATGTGTTTCACGTGTCTATGCTGTGAAGATATATGCGTGATTCCACCCATGTGTTGGAATATGAGCTGTTATAGATCAATAGAGATCTAACTTATGAAGAATTTCTAGTTCAGATTCTAGATAGAAGGGAATAGGTATTGAGGTTTAAAGTAATTTCATATGTTAAGGTTCTTTAGAGGATTCGTTTTGAAGAAGAAGTGACATGGGAAGAAGAGACACTAATGCGAGCAAAGTACCCCCATCTATTTCAAAACTAAGGTATGCCAAATTTGGGGACTAAATTTATTATAAGGGAGGAGAATGTAATACCCAATATTTTTCTTATATATTTTAATTATTTTTATGTCTTTATGACAGAATTATAAACCTAAAAACATAAGAGAACTTTGAAATTAAATGAAAAATAGTAAACCTGATAATTTTATTATACAAAATATATTAAAAGATAAGTCTTGAAGTCTAGATTCCAATGCAACAAATGGTTCGAAAAGCAAAGTCCTATAGAGAAAGTTAGAGCCATTTTAGTCTAGTGGTAAAATCGTAAATAACTCAAAAAAGTCTAAAAATCATGATAAAATGCAAAATATGTATGTGTGTGTGTGTGTTTTTAAGTTTTGAATGAGAAAATTTTTCAACACAACTTGGACACCTACTATCTCTATAAGAATGACCTAAACTCAAACTACAAACCCTAGAAACTCATTAGAATCAAGGAAGAAAGAGAAAAGAAAGGATTTTGAGAAGAA
>JAOXJP010223386.1:0-11661 GCA_025762735.1 Platanus orientalis | reverse complement strand
GAAGAGTGGACGTAAGCCTTAGTGCCGAATCACTATAAATCTTGTGTTGTGGATTAAGTGTGTGATTGCTTGTCTCTTTATTTGTGTTCATATCTAATGTTGTTCATTACGTGTTTGTTTAAATACTTGAGTAAGAACATTGTTTCACACACACACTTAAACTAATTTTAAGAAGATTAAAATCAATCCCAACATTGGCAAGAAGTGGTAGAATAATTTTGATATCCTATTCACCCCCCTCGAGGATTACTTTATAGGCATTTCAAGATTCATATAGTTCATCCATATTTTAGCTCATAATAGATGATTTGTAGAGGTTTCTATTAATACAAATGTAGATTATACTAATTACATATTCAAACATCAGAATTCAAAGAAAACTTCATGGATCTATCAATAGAATGGAAGATGAGATAAAAAAAACTTTCATAGATCTAAGTCGATGACAATTCTCTAACTATAATGAGTGGATTGTCTACATTGCATGATTCCTTGCTCATGATAGTTAAATAATTGTCAATGTGTATGTATTTTTGTCCACATTAGATAATGCATGACGAGATGATAAGCATGGCATATTTATGTTAGTGAGTGCATTAGGATGATATATACTTCTTTTATTATATTGATCAGTGCATTGCATAATCACATATACATCTCTCATTACATTTGTGAATGTATTGTATAATGGTATGCACCCCTTTCATATTGAATGGTGAATGCACTTTTTAGTGGCATAGGCATCCTTTATGATGTTAGTGATCACATTGTATAAGGACATTAATGTCTGAACTATGTTAGAGAGTAGATGGCATTATGTTGAATGCTTCTTGGATCTTATTAGTGAATAGTGCATGTTGTATATGAGAAGCAACCTAGTTTTAACCTATGGGTTTGAAAGGAAGTGAGTGTAGTGTTCATTGCTAAGGGAAACCAAGTAGTACTTTAGCAATAAAAGTGAGTGTAGTGTTCATTGCTAAGGGAAGACAAGTAGTACCTTAGCAATAAAAAGTGAGTGTAATGTTCATTACTAAGGGAATTCAATACCTTAGTAATGAAAGTAACGCTGCCATTGGGGAATAAACAATGGAAGTGACCCTGCCACTGGGGGATAAACAACGAAAGTGACTTTGCCATTGAGGGATAAACAATGGAAATGACATTGCCATTGGGGAATAAACAATGGAAGTAACCCTACCATTGGGGCATAGTACAATGGAATAGACCCTTCCATTGGGGATATAATTCAATGGAATAGACCCTGCCATTGAGGAGACAATTCAATGAAGATGACACTGCCATTAGGAAATAAGCAATGGAAGTGACCCTGCCATTGGGGAATAAACAATGGAAGTGACCCTACCACTGGGGAAACAATGAAAGTACCCCTGCCATTGGGGCATGGTATAATGCAAGTGATCCTACCATTGGAGAATAAAGAATGGAAGTGACCCTACCATGAGGGCATAGTACAATGGAATAGACCCTGCCATTGGGGGATACAATTCAATGAAAGTGACCCTGTCGTTGGGGAATTAGCAATGAAAGTGATCCTACCATTGAGGCATTGTACAATAAAAGTGGCCCTACCATTGGGGAATAGTCAATGGAAGTGACTATACCATTGGAGATACAATTCAATGAAAGTGGCCCTGGCATTAAGGGTAAAGTGTAGTCACGATAGTTCCATATTAGGGAACCAAAATAATAATGTAAAGTGTGGTGACAATGGTTCCCATATTTAGGAACCAAAGTGATAGTGTGAAGTGTAACAATAATGGTTCCATACTTGGGAATAGGTGAAAGTGCAAGTGTAGTGGTATAAGGTGAGAGTGTAAGTGATCACATTTCCATGCTAATTCCAAATTTTTTGCGCAAAGACAATGGCTGCTAATTCCAAATCATGAATGGGATAGTTCTACTCGTATGGCTAAAGTTTTCTTAATGTGTAGATGATCACCTTTCCATGCTACATAAGCACACAACACAAACCCTTCTTAGATGTGTCACTAAAGACAACAAACCCTCCTATGCCTGAAGGTAAAGTAAGAACTAGAGCAAACACTAGATGGTCTTTCAACTCTTAAAAACACTTCTCACAATTTTTGTTCTATTCAAACTTTGCATATTTCTAAGGTAGCTTTGTTAATGGTCCTGAAAATTTCAAGAATCCTTCAACAAACCTCCAATAATATCCAGCCAAACCCAAAAAAATTACGGATTTCAGTCACGTTTTTCGGTCTGGGCCAACTCACCATAACCTCAACCTTCTTGGGGTTGATGAAGATACTGTCCTTAGAGATAACATGGCCTAAGAATGACACTCTTCCAACTAGATTTTTCTTTAATTGAATTTTGTGTATAGCTTGTTCTTCCTCAAAGTTTATAAGGCAATCCACAAATGTTCCTCATGTTCTTTGTGGTTCTTAGATTAGACTAAGATGTCATTAATGAATGCAATAGAAAAATTATCTAGAAATGGCTTTGTGGGCATCATGGAAAAACCGAGGGGTTTTCTCGCCCACTTCCACGAGATGCGAAGCAGTCGCCCGATGAGTGCCTTGGGCTTCATGTTTGGAGTCTCCACTAACTCTGAGATTTATAGATGGAGTTGGACATCTCCCTCTTTTCTTGGGAGAAAAGAGGGGTGCGAGCCTTACAACCCGTGCTAGGCCCAGGATGACTCTTAGATTGGTCTAGGATTCTAAGATTTAGGATAAGTTGTTTGGTTTCAATTGGGGAAGGTGTTAGGCACCCCAATTCCCACCGTTTTAGGGTGGATCCTCTTACCTAACAATGCCTGAATATTACTAAATGAGACTTTTAGAAAAGTGAGATTTTGCTAATTCTTTGTCAGTACACCTAAACTTGCATTCAATACACCTAATTTTGTGTAATACGCTTGAACTTTAATTCTGCATTAAAGTTTAGGCGTATGACCTAAAAATGTCCTATGGTGGGTCCTTTTGGTGAACAAGGGCCAAACTAATATTATAGAGGTTGGAGTAAGGGTTTACTAAGGTTCTGGGGCATAGGGTCCATCCCCAGTTTTTGGTTTATCAAAAAAGGGTAAAATTAGAATTTTATAGTCAGTACGCCTGATCTTCATGTATATGCCTAATCTTTAAGTATGCCTGATCTTTCATAGTGATTTGAGTTTAGGCGTACTATCCCAGATGAACGTCACTTGGTTGTTTCAGTAAAACCAAGGGTCTAGAAGTCTTTCCTGAAGGGTTTTTAAGGGCCTGTGGGTCTTTGCATGCCATGGGGCACACAGGGATAGAAAGATAAGGCTTTTAGGTTGGTACACCTGGTCTCAGGCTGTATGCCTGATCTTTCACAGAAGTGAAGGGTCTAGCATACTAGTTCTGGACCAGAAGCCACCAGCCTATTTTCTGGGTTTTCAGGCCACCAAGAGAGGTTCCCTAGACCTAAAATTTTTCAAAGGGTTAGATTATCCCCCTAGAAGGTTCTTTGAGAAATTCCACCCCCATTGGATAATTGTAAACCCCGCTTTGAATTTTTCAAAGTTGTTAGGTTATGAGCAAACTTGCACAGTGCCCTATAGGGTTAGTGGGTTGTGGGACCCATTCTAGGGGCTACACCCATGAGGTTGAGCCCAAATTTTATAAAGAACGTATTGACAATATTTTGATGCTACTGTGAAAAAATCAGGGCAAAATAATAAGTGCATAAGGTGTTATTTAGCAGACAAGTATAGTGACAAAAAATAATACAAAACAAGAACAATGGAAAATTAATTCGAATAAAATTACAGTAAAATACTGAAACTACAATAAAATGAACTACAAAAATGAATTTACACATTTAAATTAGTTAGCTAATAAACAAAACAAAAATCAATAAAAAATCTTTTGTTTTTGGATAGAATTAAAATTCAGGCATTCCACACTACTCAATCTGAACAGTGTGAAAACACATTTACACAGTGATCAAGTGGGGTCCACCTTGGGAGTCAAATGGACTCATCTGGGGCTCCAATTTGGTGGATATGTAAGTCACTATGATAGTAACTCATAGTCAAAATTTGAGCTTCTAACTCATCCGATTGTAGGAGTTATGGTCCTCAGACTCCTAACTGCTAAAAAACAAAGCAAAAAGAGGGGAGACAAGCTTGTGCCCCCTATGTCCCACCATGAGGCTTCTTTAATCTGTTCATAGATGAGCTCTTTACATCATGGAGGATCTAAAAAAAACAAAAGGAGGTGGGGATTAACCTAAAGTGTAGCTTTCCTTCCCTTTTCTCTTTCTTTCCTTCCTTTCTCTATTTTTTCTCTCTTTCCTTCTCTCTTTTCTTTCCTTTCTTTCTTTTCTTTAGAAAATTTTCACTTAGAATTTTTTCCTCCCTGTTATTGAACAAATTTGGGGGGTTTTATAGGTGGGGACCAAGGATGTGGGGTCATGGTTATGGTGAGCATGGATGACCATGCTATGGTGGGTCTCACACCAACATGAGGTGATGGAGGTGGGCTTAAATAGTGCAAGGTGGATGGGTTTTTAGCCACATGTGGGGGACATGTGGTTAGGGGGTAAGAATTGGTGGTTGTGGTGAAGAGGTGAAAATGGGTGGTGGGGTGAAGAGGTAAGAAATGAATGGTGGAGAGAGGGGGTAAGAAAGGAGTGGACATGGTGAGAATGGGTGGTGGATGATGGGGTAGGGCTTTAGACCCTAAGATCCTTGCCCTTCATCAAGAATATTCCAAATGAGGGGCCTTGAATCAAAGCCGCTTTTAGGATTTTTTAGGGAAAGTAATGATTATTTTTCTCAAAAATATCAACAACTTCTTCGATTTTGTCCCTTTACTGTCTGGGTGTAATTTTGGGTTCTATAACTCTGAATGTTTCATGGCTTATGAGTTTTTGTGTCTCCCAGATGCTCTGGTCGCAATGCAACTATCAGAATTGGATTCAAAGGAGTGTAGGTAGGACCAAACTGACTTCGAATGGCTATGAGATGACTCATACCTTTGTAGGAAGGGAAAAATGGTAAAATTAATCTTTGAGATCTTGATATGAAAGATGACCTTCAAATTTTATGAGACATAGGCTCAGACTGTTCCCGAAACCAATACCCAGGTTAAAATCTGTATCCAAAACTTTGTCTTGTACCAGACCAAATATTTAGCAGAATTGAGGCAGATTTTTGCAGCTCCCAGGTGGGAAAATTGGAGGTCACGAAATATTTTAGGCCTTGGGACCATGAGTTCACAAGATTTGACAGGTTGACAATCTGATTCCTAGTGAATTCTCAAGAGGTTCTCGAAGGAAGGTCACTTTGTGGAAAAACACAGCTTGGATTTATGAAGAAATAAACAATTAGGCTATGTTGAGTTTGGGGATTGACCTGTCTATTAGGGGGTTTATCTAAGATATCAAAAATTTTAAGAAAGTGGTCCTAACCTTGAGGGATTTGGGTTTCCTAGGGAGTCATTGGAGGCTCACTGAGTGTCAAATACTAGTAAGAATGGTTCTACTATGATTTGAGAGAGAATGGGGGTAATCAGGGCATGCTGGGTCTTTTGAAGGTCTTGGTATGGGTTTTTTTGAAAGGTCTTGGTTTTTCTAAGATGGGGCGATTGATTAGTTGAGTTTCTGATTTGTCATGAATTCTCGGGGGTCTACCGAGGGTCCATCACTTATCACAAAATAATTGGGTTTGTTCTGGGGAGATTGAAGAAATTGATGTAGAGTGGCTCTAACAATATTTAAGCCTGAAGGCTAGCCTTGAAGTCTCAGGAAATATGAGAATTAACCTCTGATTGATTTGAATTTAGCTATCCAAGGGCCTTACGGGGACCTACAATAGGTCAAATATGGCCAAAACTGTCTTTTAAGGGTTTAGGGAAGTATTATGACTTTGGGGTTATTTGAGTCTATGGATATTTTGGTTCTTTAGAAAACTTTGAAGATGATTAGGATGGGAGGGAACAGGACTTGTCTTAGAGTTGTTTGGGTGATAGGGACAATTTTTAGGGTTTACTGAGGGTCCAATTTTAAGAAAAAATAATGAATTTTAAAGATGCAAGGGTAAAATGGTAATTTTTTAGCTCTTAATGCTTTAATGTGGGAAGGCTTTTGAAGGCCGGGGAGTTCTAGAGAAAATGAATCTACTAGACTGAAGTTGAAAATTTTAAAGGTGTAGGGGTAAAATGGTAATTTACTAGTCTTTTAATGCTTTAATGTGGGAATGCTTATGAAGGTTGGAAAATTCAGAATGAAATGGGGGTGATAGATTAAAACTTGGACCATCGTAGTCCTAGGGTACTTTTTTTGGAGAAATTAGGGTTTAACCTGACTGATCTTTAGATAGAGTTTGGACATTGTCATTGTACTTTGTGACCAGGGTATCCATTGAGAATGCCTGGCTATCTGAAGTTCAGGGGTGTCTAGAATCGGGCCATATCCCTTGTTATAATGAACTCATCTGATTTCATTAATTAACCTAAGCCAAAATTTGGGTGCTAACTATGCCCCCCTTTGGTATGTGTGGTGAAGCCATACGTAGCAAAGGAAAGAAATGCCTAAATTTTGACTTGGCTAAGATAGTATTTTCACTTTTGTATAACTCATGGATATTAGGTGGGTTGTTTTATAAACTAGCACTGTTTTGGTCAATAAAACTAGATGGCTAAAATTGGTTTCGACCTTTTGGGTTGATGGTTTTGCAAACATTTTGTCTTTTTGAAAATGCCTTCTTGGATAGAGAATCCAATCAATCAGCTTTTTGTAAGTCTTTTGAAATGAATCATAGTCTTGTCAAATTTTGAAATTGAGTCTCAACTGATTGAAAGATTCTCTATCATTTTGAAAGATGGGGTTTATCTATAAGTTATACTTAAGCTAATGGTTATTTCTTTGCCCCTAGTGGTGTTACTATTAGCATATGCGCTACGTTAGGAGACATGTAAGTCACCGACATAGGACACAACTACTTAACAACCTTGCAGAAAACCGATCATGAAAAAGTTGTTAATTGATCCAAACTAATATGATGATCTTAACATTTGTCTTTATTTCTAGCTTTGTTATCTTTTGTATGTTGGTTTCTTGATCATTAACAATTTTTTTCTTTTCTTAAGGATTTTATCAATGATTATTTGTTGAAATGTGTATGAATAATTTGTTGGACTCCTTTTGGTAAGAGTTATGATTTTCTTGTTTATGTATCAATTGGACAAAGATTTTTTATAGAATTCTCATAAGTTTTGGTGCAAGTTGTAACTTTTGTCCCTGATTTGGACAATATTTAGAATAAACAAGATTCACATAGTTTATTGAGTTGATTGTATCATTTGTCTCCATTCTAGACAAAGGTTACAAGCACCATATCTCTCATAAATTAAGGAATGAACTGCATCTTTTGCCCCCATTCAGGACAAAAGTTGCAAGTTGAGGGACTCACAGAGAGATTTTGGGGAGCTCTCTCTAGAAAAGCTATGAGACCTTTGAGGGTCAATGCTATATACTATTTATGAATACCTCTGAGGGTTTACATCATAAATTGATGGAGTATGTAGGCCATGGATTAATCCACAATGTTGTAAACGTCCAAACTGAACAATACCATAGTTTTGTATCTTTTGCCCCTATTCTAGACAAAGTTTACAAACTAGAGGACTCAAGGAGAGATTTTGGGTAACTTTCTCTAAAAATCCATGGGACCTTTAAGGGTCAATGCTATATATTACTTATGAATACCTTTGAGGGTTTACATCACAAATTAATGGAGTATATAGACTAAGGATTGAATCTATAATTGTGTCCTTGTTCATGAACCACACTATAGTTTTTTAGAGCAATCGGAGGAAATTTTATGACGACTTTTTCCTTGAAGCCAAGGTGGGATCCCGTGGGATCGATTGTTATGCCTTACCTAGGTAATGACATCCCAGTCATTATCATAACAGGCATATCACACAACGTTTAGAAGGAATGTGACAAGCGCTTATGTCTCAATATAAGCCATGTCATGGGGTGGCCTATGCTTAATAGGTGGGGCTATTGATGGGTAGCGGTTGATCAGTAGCATAATTGGGAGATGTTGTCATGCTCTTTTCGGGAAGCTGTGGGGGTAGAAGTTGACCGTGCTAAACAATACTTGTTTGAACCTTATATGATGTTGAAACCATGGTTCAAAGTATTGCTAGTCTTAGGGATTAAATTTATAGAACCACTTGTGCTTGCGTCAAGTGGTACTATGGGGTGACATTAAGGGGTCATGTGGCAGATAATTGGCTAAATAGAGTAGTCATCAATTGGTTCGACCTACGACAAGATAAACTAGAATGCCCCCTATCGCATCAACATGGCCTTAGATGGGACTCTGTGGGAGATGTTGTTGTACTCTCTCTAAAAAACTGTCGATGGTTTGGATCGACTAGGTGCTGTGAGGGAGATTGTCTAGTCTTAGATGAATGCAAAGGCTTTGGCTATGGACTTGAAACTTACACAGACATAGGGCATAGATTGCACTACTTGCTTGTCCGATTGGCAAGTATTGCGGTTTGTACCATTCCTTACAGTGTCCCGACATGACATGCTACAAGTAGTGGGCCAAACATGGCTTAGACAAGAGTTTTTTAGGCTTTCTCCAATAGCCGTGGAGATTCCAAAAAGTCAATGCTATGTATTTTTTGCATGAATTTCTCTGAGGATTTACATTGTGCAAGAAATAAATAGGATATGGAATGATTGGCATTGCTCACATCCAAAGGGCAGGTGACAACTTGCCTTCTTGTAAAATCACAACCGATGTGAAGTTACTAAACCTAAGTGGCATGATCAGGGCTTAATTGAGAGGGTTTTAAACTTGTTCCAAAGTTGTGGTGATCTCAAAAGATCAGTGCTAAATCTATTCATGAATACCTCCGAGGATTTGTAATATGAAGAATAAATAGGATATGGTATAATGTTCTAACACCTGACTACACCCAAACAGCTGGAATATTAGAAGGATTGCCTTTCTTGTAACACCATTGCAAACATGATGCTAGTGAACCTGAACAACAAGACAGGGCTTCAATTAGGAGAAATTTTTTCAAGCTTGCTCCGAAAGCTGTGGTGATCGTAAAAGATCGGTGTTAAATATTATGTCACGACTACCTTTGATAGATTACATCATGGATAATAGATAGGCTATAATATGATGTGACACTGCTCACGGCCGAAGAGCAATATCGGTTTGCCTTTCTGTAACATCACCATTGATGTGAAGTTACCGAACCTGAGTAGATTACGAGGCTTCAATTAGGAGAAAATTTTTTAAGCTTGCTCCAAAAGTTATGGAGATCCCCAGAGATTAGTGCTAAATATTATGTCATGAATACCTCTGAGGGATTATATCATAGATAATAGATAGGCTATGATATGATGTGACACTACTCACGCCCAAAGAGCAACATTAATTTGAAAATTTTGATGATGGTTAGTCTGTTAACTTAAGTTTTTGTGGCTTGGATTGGCTTATTGATTTGTTTTGAGTTTAAGTTTTTTTTTGTGTGGCCTAGATCGGCCTAAAGATTTGTTTTTGTGGCCTATATCAGCTTAAAGATTTGTTTTTGGTGGCCTTCAAAATGGTCAGATGATGATTTTTTTTAAAGCAACCTTCAAATGGCCAAATGGTTTGTTTTGAAAGTGACCTTCAAAATGGCCTCATGATTTTTGAATGCGGCCTTCAAAAAGGCCTCATGATCTGTTTTGAAAGTTGCCTTCAAAATGGCCTCAAGGGCTATTTTGAATGTGACCTTCAAAAGGGCCAGATGGTTTGTTTTGAAAGTAGCCTTCAAAATGGCCTCATGATTTTTTAACATGGCCTCCAAAATGGCCTCAAAGTCTATTTTGAAAGTGACCTTCAAAATGGCCTCAAGGACTATTTTGAATGAGGCCTTCAAAATGGCTAAATGGTTTATTCTGAAAGTGGCCTTCAAAAGGGCCTCATGATTTTTGAATGCGGCCTCCAAAATGGCCCCATGGTCTGTTTTGAAAGTGGCCTTCAAAATGGCCTCAAGGACTATTTTGAATGCGGCCTTCAAAATGGCTAGATGGTTTGTTTTGAAAGTGGCCTTCAAAATGGTCTCATGATTGAACGTGACCTTCAAAATGGCCCTTTATTTATTTGGAGGTCGCCTTCAAAATGACCATTTTTTCATACGGCCTTCAAAATGACCATTTTTTTATGCGGCTTTTAAAATGGCCATTTTCTATTGAATTGGTTTGAATGATACTTGTGGTTATGAATCTTCATACCAGAATGTCCTAAGCAGTCTTGAAGAAGGCACACATCTTGATACATCATTGACAGAGCTTGACCATATTGGTTGATTGACGATCTAAACGATGACATCTGAGTCATTTGTGCTTGTTGCCAGCATGCGAGAGATTATGATTTCTTCATCCCAAAATTCCAATGAATGGTTTGATCAGGTCCCTAAGGACTTTCAAACAAGGGTAATGTCTTATATGTTTAATCCAAAAATGAATTGAGTGTTGTTTGTATATGCTATGAAAAAGATTTTTTTTATGGATGATAGAGGTTTGAAATGAACTTGGGAATAAAAGTACGATGAATTTTCCCTTTCCTTGTTAAATTTGGATGTTGAAAGATAGGTGATTTAGAATGTCATTCTGGTTTTTACTCTAAGTTTGAACTTTACTATTCCTTTTTTTTCCCTTGTTAGTAAGAGTACTAACAAACCTAGGTTAGAACACCATTTATGGTTTTCACTCTAAGCTGTGAATTTCTTCTTTTTGATCCTTTTTTGCCCTGTTTATACAAACAAATCTGGGTCTTGGATACCTAGACAAGGTGATTTATATTTTTTCAAAATCTGATTAAATGCCTTATTTCTGTGCTTTTACTTGTGCTTAAAATTTCTTGAAATGTTGAGGAACTTGAATGATTTTGTAAGACATAATTCTGAAGGGATATTTGAAGGTCTGAAAATTTGAGGTCTTCTTGTGGGGGCTTAAATGTTATTTAACAATATCATGGTTTTCTACAAAGTTCTGATGTTTGTTGACAAGGATCATGGTCTTACAGGACATTTCTATTTTCTAAAAAGAAGATTATGGTTCTATATATGAATACCATGTTTGGAAGAAGATCATGGTTCTCTACAAAATTCCCTGCTTATTGAAGAAGGTCATGGCTTTGTGAAGAGTCTACATATGTTGCAGAAGACAATGGTTCTTTGCTCTTCTCTTTTTTTATTATTTTTAATTTCTTCTCTTTTTGTTTTCTTTGAACCATTATTTTCTTGCAACGGAAGTGATTTTCAGGAGTGAAATAATTTGAGGGAAGTTAATATAAGAAAAGATGTCTTAGCATAAATCATTTCAATGCCTTTTTATTTTAATATTTTCTTAGCACAAGTTAAATTACATAAATCAAGCGAAAAATATTTTCACTTGATCTAAGTTGATAAATCTAGGGAAATCCTCCCCATCTATGTTTCCTAACAACAAAGTGCCGCCAAATAATTTCTGTTTGATGATGGTTTTAAACTTGGGTACACAGGAGAAGCTAATAACAATAATGGGGTAGGAATAATAGTAGATAAAGATATAAAGGAGAAAGTTGTAGATGTAAAGAGAATAGGTGATAGAATTATAGCAATTAAACTTGTTTTAGAAAAAGAAATA
>JAOXJP010223385.1:0-25597 GCA_025762735.1 Platanus orientalis | reverse complement strand
GAGAGAGAGCTACCAATTTTTTTTTTTATTCATGCCATTCAGTGGTTCGAACAAGGAGAATCCCCTCCTTTTATAAACCTACCCACAATTAGGGAGGTTTTCTCCTTTATGTTTACATCTAAATTAGAAACTAGATAAAAGAAAGTAAAAAATGTCCCCCCTTTTTAGAGAGGTCGACCAAGCCAAATTTGGCTTCTAACACATAATTCCTAATGTACCCCATATAAAAAACTCTAATTCCTATTATATCCCTAACTCTACTACATGAAATAAACCATCTATAAATCAACTAAGAGTCATAATAATTCCTAAAACTCTATCAGGTCTTCAAGACAATTGCTCTATTGCATCTCCCTTGCTTGTTATTGTTTGCCTCCATGCGTGGACCCCCACCAATGCCATGTGTGGGTCCTACCTTGCTTCCATCTCCTCATCAGCTATGTTGATTGTGAAGGGGTATACTCAAATTTATGGAATCAATTATCAGGAAACCTTCGTGCTAGTAGCAAAAGCCTTTGGTCAACTACAGTATTTTTTGGGAATAGAAGTGATTCATTGTAAGAGATGTATTTATCTTTCCCAAAGAAAATATGTGTTAGATCTTTTTGTTGAAATAGGTATGATGGAATGTAAACCATGTGATATTTCAGTTGATCTCAGCTATAGACTTAAGGAGGATGACGAAGAGAGACTTATTGATATTGGAAGGTTTCAAAGGTTGGTAGGGTAGTTAATATGCTTATTGACTAGGCTTGATATTTCATATGCAATGGGTGTACTCAGTCAGGTTATGCATATCCCTACTACAATACACCTAGAAGATGCATACAAACTTCTAGGGAACTTGAAGAAAAATCTCGGTTTAGGACACTTGTACACCATGAATGCTACATTCAGAGTTGAAGCGTACATAGATGCTGATTAGTCTGATTTTGTTTCTGACAAGAGATCCACTATGGGCTACTGTACGTTTGTTGGTAGAAATCTTGTTACGTGGCGGAGTAAGAAACAACTTATAGTTGTCAGATCAAGTGCTGAAGCTGAGTTTAGATCTATGGCACATGGGGTCTGTGAACTTTTGTGGATTCAAGGAATGCTAGTGGAATTGAATTGTGTTATAAAAGAATTAATGAGTCTTTATTGCAATAACAAGGTTGCCATTAGTATTGCTCACAATCCAGCTCAACATGATCATACCTAGCACATGGAAGTTGATCGGCATTTCATCAATGAAAAACCTGAGCCAGGGAGGATTTGTACACCTTATGTGCGAACAGAAGATCAACTTGCTGACCTTTTTACTAAAGGTTTGAGTACCTTTTTGAGTAATATTTACATACTAGCTTGTGGGGGAGTGTAGAGATGTAGGGGTACAGATACACATACATTACATAAGTGTAGAATTGTCTTTGGTATATACAATCCTGTGTATATACAAGGTATTTTTATTCTTTATACTCAAGGATATAAACAATAGAATATGTATGGTGAGAACCCTAATCTCTCCACATGTTTCCTCTCTTTCTTCCTTTCTTTCTTCTTGTTCTTCTTTGTCTTTTTTCTTCTTTCCTCTCATCCACGTTGATACAGGAGTAGGGATACTGCAACTTCAGAACAAATGGGCTTTTATTTCAAATTTGCTTCATTTACTACAGGAGAGCTTAACAAATGGTCATCAACATCATTGATGGTCAATGTACTTATAGTCTTGTTGGGGTTTATATCACTGCTTAGATTTGAATCTATTTTTGAAGTCTTCATTAAGGATCCTGCCCACTGCCTGGGTGTCATCATTTTTCTGCCCCATCTTTTTGGAACAATATTCTGTTATGACTTCTTTGAGGTGTGCTCATATGGAAAAGCAGATTTTTTATTTTGTTGATCTTCAGAAGGTTATCCTATTTTCCAAATATTTTTTTTCCCTTCATTCTTCGGTTTAGGAATTGGTGAAAGTATGTTTTTCTCCATGTGCTTGGAATGTGACATTAATGGATACAAAGCTTTCCATTTACTTTCCAAATGCAAGGACCTCATGTGTTTTGTTAGAGATTGCAAAAAACATTTGTTTGGAAACGTTTCCTACTTCCTTTATTGTTTTTGTATAAGTGACAATGAAATTTTGTTACAAATAGAAAAGAGAATTACAAACTACTAATATGACAACAAGGGGAAACCACTTCAAGCAATTTTTAGGGACAACGCTGCTGCTATACATGAATGATAACCCAAACCCCCAATTCACAAGCTTGTCGGCCAACACATTTTGCTCCTGCTGGACATGAGCAACATATATGCCTAACAAAGTTGACAGCTCTCGTATCTCATGCACAAGGTGAGCCAAATTCCATGAACCGTCTCCTATTCCCAACTCCCAT
The DNA here is from genome assembly GCA_025762735.1 of Platanus orientalis. Taxonomy (NCBI): domain Eukaryota; kingdom Viridiplantae; phylum Streptophyta; class Magnoliopsida; order Proteales; family Platanaceae; genus Platanus; species Platanus orientalis. The sequence goes on along the minus strand of JAOXJP010223385.1, from coordinate 23,222 downwards.
CCAATAACCATGTTGGAAACCCCCTCAACTGTACAGCCTACAATCTCCAAGCTTTTGAGATCACACAGCCCCATAAGAAGTCCAAAGACTTCCACTTTAATAGAATTGCAGACATCCAAAGGGCCAAAAATAGCTTGGATTACAAAACCATTACAGCCTTTTACCACACAGCCAAAACTCGCCGGCCCTGGATTTCCTTTAGAGGACCCATCAAAGTTGAGTTTCAGACCACCATCAATAGGAGGCTTCCAAGACACCGCCACTTTACTTACCTAAGGAGGATTGAGGGGTATTCCTGTAATTCGATCCCTCATGAAGACGGACAACAGGAAGCCTTTGAATTCTTTTGTGACCAATGACCTGTTCCCGTGAAAAACTATTAAGAGGAGATTCACTTGGGTGGTGCTTCTTTGCTTTCATGTGGAGAGAGAGAGAGAGAGAGAGAGAGAGAGAGAGAGAGAGAGAGAGAGAGAGAGAGAGAGAAGGATTTACAAGTCTATATAAGGAGAAAACCAAAGACCGATCCTTCATTAACCTATTAATGGTGGGCCTCGCCCTTTCAGGTTCCAAAACATGTGGCTTCTTCACCCAGGTTTTGTGGATATGATTTGGGGGTGGTGGGATGATTTGGAGGTTTGGGGTCCTCCTTGTCAAATATTCCGTTTAAAGCTTAAAGGCATCACGGACAGATTGAGAATCTGGAACAAAGAGGTTTTTGGGGACATAGAGAGGAGGAAAGTGGGTTGTCCGGAGGAGATCTAAAAGTGGGACCTTAAGGAAGAGTCGATGGGTTTGGTGGAGGAGGAGAGTAAAATAAGGAAGGAGCTGAGAGTGGAGTTTGATAGGATTCTTTCTATGGAAGAAGTGATGTGGCGCCTACGATCTTGGGTCCAGTGGTTGAAGGAAGGTGACAACAATACCAAGTTTTTTCACAAGATGACAAACGCTCATAAGGCCATTAATTGCCATTAATTGCGTAACCATAGGCCATATCCTCCACAAGGCATATCTTGATGTAGTCCTCTCGCCTTGCAAGTATCTGATAGGGGAAAAACTTCGTAGTAACTCTCCTCAGGTTTCTCATCTGTAGTCGTCACAAGCTCACGAAGTCATGTGACGATCCCAAGGGGTTGTGGTTTTGCATAGGAATAGATCATATTTTTAGTTTCTGGCTCTTCAAAGTCTAGGACAGCAATGTCACATGTATTCGTAAGTACCACTGGTTCATCTGGAATGCTTGAAGTATCTGCATTGACCTGTTTAATATCTCCCACATCAAGAGCCTCATTTCCAACCTTGTTAGTAGGCTGGTCTTCCTCGTTGGACTTCTCAAATTCGAACAAAGGTTAATCTTGAGGTTCCTTGGCATCTGTCTTGGTTTCTTTGGGCTCCTCCACCACAAATAGTGGTTCAGCACAAGGCCCCACAATATCTTGCTTGGGATCATCACCAATTTTATTCACAATCACGTCATCATGCTGCTCAATCTTGTCACTAACCGCAAAACTATGTTGGTACTTTGCAATTCCATCTGTAAGGACTGTCAGATTCTCTTTGATGGCCACAAATGTACGTCTCATATGCTCATCCTGAATATCCTGAAGCTTATTGTAGAGAAGATGTCGTTTGTTTTTAAGAACAGTGAACTCTCTTAGATCATAACTATAACCATACCTTTTATCTCATTCTATGATAGAGATTTCAGTCTGTACTTCATGTATTCATCTCTCAGAAATATATTTCAGTAGAATTTGATATGCCTCTAAAGAAGGTGAATTTTCCCAATAAGTCCTGGTAAACAATCAGGGGATTGAACCCTTTCTTCCAACCTGACTGAAACTGACGAAGGACAAACCTGACTGAGAGAATAACCCACCAATAAGCCATAGGAACACAACTGTAACCTGGCTTTGATACCAAATTTGATGCAGGACAGCCTAGAGATGGCTGCAAACTTGTAGGTTATGGGCCTACAAAACCCATACATGTCGACTTCCCCTTTCTAAAAACAAAACCAATCGACCATTCCCTTCTTAAAAGATAAACAAAGGGAAAAGACCAAAATACTCTAAAGCAAAAATATAAAAATACTTCTATATCCCTAATCTATTAAAGCAGAAAAATAACTAAGTAAAAGACATAAAACAGTAACATTAAGACTCTACTAGCAGCATAAAGCCTCCTTGTGATGTCCAAGAACATGGTCTCCATGGCTATCCAAGTGAGGATCCCACAAAGGCATGTGTGAACCCCACATTGTCATCAATGTCTGCATTGACTAATCCTACATATTTTGGTGATTTGAAGGTTGAGTAATCTTAGAATAGTTTAGTTGTGGACTGTGGAGTCCCATTGAAATGAACCCCATTCAAATTGAAGGAAGATCGAACATTTGGTGGTTTCTTTCTGTCCTACCTCAACTGATATTTGGAATACATGTTTGTCTTGGCTTGGCACTTGCTAGTTTGTGCTTGTGTTGATGACTAAGGGTGTTTAATGTATCCTGAGACTATTTGCTACAGTTGAAATCGTAGATTTCTGTGGAGCAATCCTTGGTTGAGTTGTGGTTAAGTTTGTGTGCTGTTTGTAAAGATAGAAGTGGTGATATTTTCTTGAAACTTGTGAAGAAAGTGCTAGTGTAGAAGCTAAACAGATCTGTTGAACTAGCAGCTTGGCGAGGGGCCTGTTTGAGTTGGAAGTAGTAGCCGTGGGCTGTATTTGGAAGGTGTGATACTTCCTTGAAGTATGTGTGGGTTGAAACTATGCTATGTAATACTGATTTGAAGACCAGATTTGTTGAAGTGTTTGTGTTGTTCTTATATTCAACAATATTTTTGATGTTCAATCCTTTCAGTGGGCTGGTAATAGACTTGCGAAGAATCATTAGTAGTGTTTTGTGACCTTGGAAGTGGTGGAGCTTCATAGGCCCGAGTGGTATTGATTGTGGATAGAAGTCAAGCATATCAGATTCTCGTTAACTCATGGCATAGATTGATGCAGCATATAACCCAAAATAATAATCAAAGACTTAAGAGTAATACAAGGCTGGATTGGAGAGTGTTTAGAGCTATCAGGTATGAGGTTGTATGGGTAAACAGCAAGGTGAAATTGGGGGTGTAGGGACTCAGACCTGATTTTAAACAGTAAACTTTTATAGGATTCAAAAGGGTTACTGGGATCAACAAGGAAGCTATCACTCATGGGAATTAAAGGGGTTGTTCTACCAGGTTATATAGCTAAACAGTCAGTTGTATGGGATTAGAGGTGTTGGATAGTAGGGGTATTAATGTGGCTGTTCTGGTTCAGGACCATCATCAAACAGTAGGAGGGCAGTAGGTTTAATTATTATGGAAGATGGGGTTTTAATAGGACTGAAAGCTTTCTGTAAATGAAATATCTTCTGCAGAACTTAAGCCAATCAACAATAACTTCTCACAGTAGCTGCTACAGACAATAAATCAGGGTGATCTAAAGTCTGATGCATGAGTCTATATGGAAACCCTCAATTGCGAGTGCCGCTAGGTATAAACAGGGTAGGAGAAGGTTTTTTATAACAGAAAACTCCAGGAGAAGCAGACCTAATGATGCCACAAAATCTAAGGGTGGCTGAGGAATTAGTTCTCTTGTAGAAATCAATAAAACTGATGGAGAAAAAAGGGGTGGCAGGTCTGGAAGAGTGGGGGTTATATTACTTTGGTAGAAAAACATCAAAGGGAGGGGAGAATAGGACTGGCAGATGGGTCGGTGCGTGAAGCAATTAGGATTTGCAGGGGAATATAGGAAGAAGATGGAAGACATATGGGTATTTGCAGGGAGTATAAATCAGCAAGTAAAAAGGAAAGGAAAAAAAAAGGAAGAAGAAAAGAAGATAGAAGGAAAAGATAAAGGAGAAGAGGAGATAAAATAATACCTATTTATTTTTTATTTTTTATTTTTATTACAGTCCATGGGCATCACCATCCTTGGAATCAAGGTTTGGTACAAGAACCTTGAAGAGAAGCTTCACTTGTGGGAGTGTAAAAAACCTGCCAATATTCTTTCATAAACTTCATTAAATTTATTAAAGAGAAGGTGGGATTTTGTAACCCACGATTGGATCTAGGGTTCCCCCCCTTTACATCTTCAAATTCAAATAAATAGAAAGCACAAACAAAATAGAAACTAGTCCTAAATTGGCCCCCCTTCTAGAGTGGTCGACCAGCCCATATTTGGGCTTTATTTTGACAATCTTGCCCAAAAACAAAAACAATAATCCCTACTATGTCCTAACTCTAATAAAAACATGAAATAAAAGAGTAAATCTCTAATAAAAGACTAGAATTAACTCTACCCTCCATGCTCCTCCCTGTGTGTCTTCATGCGTGGACCCCACCAAGGCCATGTGTGAGCCCCACCTTGCTCCAATGTCCGTGTCATAGACTACTGCATTACCTTCATCCTCTGCTTACTCTGGTACCTTAGTTTCTTCTCACAGTGTCTCGACTTCTAAACCCAGTCACTCTTGGATCATTGATTTAGATGCTTCAAATAACAGGACTGGCACATCTTCCTTGCTTATATCATGTGTTCTAGAAAAGACAAAGTAAGTAACAGATGGGTCTTTCTTCTCAATTGCTGGTAAAGGTTCCATTGCTGTCACACCCACTGTGGTCATTGTTGCACATGACCGAACTGTCTCATTTGATTTTCCCTCATCTTGACACCTATTGGTGATATCCCTATGTTCTTGCAAATGCATTCATTTCTGATTCTGTCCTTTCTAGTCTTTTCACTCATCCATCTTGTCATCCTCATTTCAGCTACATATTCTCTATTTTTAAGTCATAAAATGAGTTCTTACTAATGCCAACAGCCCAATTGGATTTTCAACCAGCAAGAGGATTCATCAAATTTGCAAGAGATTATGCTAACAATAGCAGTGTCAACTCTCTGAAAGTACTATAGTAAGCATTAAAATAAGTGAGAGGGTTGATTTAGGGCTGAGAGTGGTGTACAGAGGAGAGGATCTGCTTGGCTATGCTAGGTACTGTACTGTCGAGAAGAAGGAAGTTTTACTTTTCTCTTCCTGGAAACCACAAAGATCAAGCTTCAGAGACCCCCTCCCTCCAAGGAGTTTGTTAGTTTGTGTTACAAGGGGTCAGAAAACTTACCATGACATTTTGATTAACAAGTTTAAACATTGTAATAAGGGCACCGATATGAACTATCTAACGACATCAGAAAGGCTGAAACATTAACATGCATGTACATTGTATTTTGTATATTATGAGATAGGTTTGTAAAATAATTTATTTCATTTAAGTGTTCAATTTAAAAGATATGTACTTAAGTATGGTGATTTACTTGAAATCATGTAAATGGTATATTACTAGTAGTTGAAAATGAGAGGGATATATGATAAATCATTTTTTTTTGACTTTTGTCATAAGAAGTGTTGGCATGTGTCTAACATGGCCAAAATTTTGAAATGAAGCGTCCTTGTCACATAGTGTTTTAACCATAGTTGTAGGGGAGCTTGACCTAGGGTGCGAAGCTCGCTTCCTAGGAATCTCATTGGCTAAATTTGATTTGGTTTCCCCAAAGTTTCCAACTTTGGGGAAGCATGAAAAAACGTGTGGAGAAGTGTGGGAATCGAGTACGGAAGTGACTAGGGAGGCATATGGAATCGACTAAGAAGCGAAATTATTTGCAACCAATGAATTAAAACTCAAGAAGGAGAAATAAAGTTCACTAGTTCAACAATTAAAAAATCAAATGTAACTAACTAAGAAAATTTCATTATTTTAGCAATTTTGTAAAACCCTAACCAGAAAAAACCCAAATAGATATGCCAGCAATTTAGTTCTAAAAACCAATACAAAGCTAGGCCGGATGTGATATTTATGCATTTCTAATCCATATATGGCTTGATTGTAGATTTAGCTATTTACTTCCTAGTGGTATCATCTGTTTCATATCCTAGTCTTATATATATATATATATATCGCTTCCTGACCGTTCTCTAATTGCTTCTTTACTGATTGTTGCTTCTCGTTACCCAGTGATTTAGTAAGCCTTGCTTCTTGCTTCTTGCTTTCGCTTCTCGTTCTAGTAACTATGGTTTTAACCAACTCGGATCATCTGTAGGCTGGTCTACAGGCCAGCCCTGTAGCTACATCCTACAGATGACAAGTGGCTAATATTTTAAATCAGCAGGTTAAAGCTAACCAAGGTCCCTTTGGTTCTCTTTCCACATAAACCTCGTTCACCTTCCAAAAAAATTTCCTTTTTTCCCAGGCACACCGGCTATTGATTTCTCTGCGAAGCTCTGGCCACGCAGCAGCCCCATGGTAACTCTCTCCTTGCCGGCCTGCCCCCTCCATTTCTCTCTCTTCATCTGCATCTTTCTTCCTTCCCTCTGTTTCTCTCCCCTTCCACTTCTATTTCTCTTGATGTGGCCAAGCTAACCAAGGGTGACGCCTCTTGTTCCAGAACGGGAGGCCGTTATTACGGGCCTTGTGGACCATGGAGATCACTGAGGAACGCTCAGAGAGCTCCATTAGGTGCATGGCATAGACGCAGACGACCTCTTTCGACATGAACTCAAGCCATGTGATCCTGGTTGAGGTTGATTAATAAATTACAATGTTCATTCATGATTCATCATAGCTCTTGCATATCTCAGAATTCCCACCCTACACAAGCATCGATGCTTGCCTCTTTTTCTTTTTTCTTACTAGTTGTTCCATTGCTGCTTCAGAAGCAGAAGCATCTAAAACTAAACCTTTATATGAGAACTGAACCAACCATTGTATACTTATATGATTTAAAACATATTATAAAACAAGCACAAACCCATAAACTCCATCCCATATAAGGATATTTATTAAAGGTTTAAGAAGCAAAATTCACTGAGACAGATGCAGGCTGGGCTACAATTCATAAATTTTATATTTTAACTCTAGTTCTGAGGACAAATCAACCAGTCAGAAGGTTGGCTTGCGTTCAAATCCAGAGCCAGGGCCGTCATTGGAAGGGAAGACTTGGAAGCCGATGACGATGGCATCAGGGAGACCACATCGATCTTCACCTCTGCTCTGTCTCATTGGACAGAATCAGGATTGCCAAAAGAGAGCCTCCACAGAGCCATCCTCCTGTTCCAGACCCACCATTTCACAACAATTCTCTAGCGTTCTCCACCCTCCAATTCCGGTTGAAAACCCCCTGCACTCTTCCCTTTATCATAGCCTTAACCTGCCACCACCACCCAACCATGATTATTTATTACTTTTTGATAGAGAGAGAGAGAGATTACTGTTTAGTGAGCATTATATTGATGGTTGTGCTGGTGGGTCTGCTGTAGCAGCGTCACCTTGGCCACTAGAATTAGTGCTGATATTTCTCAATCCAATGGTTTAGCAGCACCACCTTGGCCCTTGTAATTGGCCCCTGAAACAAAATCTCCAAACGTGTACTGATGGAGCAGACGACCTCCTAAAAGGCTTGTACACGGCCATGATGATTGGGGTGGTGAAGAGGCTGTCAGGACCAATATAGCAAACGTTTGGTCGTTCAACACCTGCTCCGCCAGCTCCACCACCACAAAGTGGGGAGAAATAAGCAGAAGAAGAGAGAGAAATGGAAGTGGAGGTAGAGACGAAGAGAAATGGAAGGGGAGAGAAATAAGGGAGGGAAGAAAGACGCAGAGGAAGAGAGAGAGAAAAATGGAGAGGGCAGGGAGAAAGTTACCATGGGGTCGCTGTGTTGCCAGAATTTCACCGGATAAATCAACTGCCGGAGTGCCAAAAAAAATGAAAATTTTCTGGAAGACAAACAAGGTTTACCTGTAGAGAGAGACAAAGGAGCCTTGGTTAGCTTTAACCATGGTTTAAAATATTAACCATGTGTGTCATGCGCAGGATGTGGCCTGCAGGGCTGGCCTGTAGACCAGCCTACAGATGATCCGAGTCCGGTTTTGACATTTTAAAACAAACAAGCATGTTTGAAAAAGTTGTGAATGTTCTTTGACGTGTTACTGTATCATTCAGATATGTTGAAACTGTTGATCTCTAATCTCTATCTATTATTTGATTTCTGAAAGTTACCTTGTTTTGTGATTAGACCAGATACAAATTCTCGCGTTAGTCCAAGACTGTTGAAATTCAGGAAGAACATTTTTGGGAAGCCTGAGGTTAGTTTATCTGCCTTAATTGACGTGGATATAGTGACCATGTCAGTCATTTCCTTTTGACCTTCTATTTTTATTTTAGTTCTGTTCTGTAATTTCTAGCACGTTAAGAGTTCATGTATCTTTAACATCATTATTTTATTTTATTTATTTATTTATTTATTTGTGAATAGGTTGTGTGGCAACATGATGACGAGTGGGACTTGCCATCCTTGCACTTCAACATCTCGCATACATCTTCCTTGATAGCCTGTGGTGTGACTGTGGATACACCAGTAGTATTCTGATCCTTCTTATTGCCCATTTATATGATGAGAGAATTTGATTGCCTCCAGAAATATTTTGGTTGCTGCATCACCTCTTATTTGAGGCCTTGCACTTCTCTAATTGTAGATTGGCATTGATGTAGAAGAAAAGCAGCGGAAGATAAGGAACAATGTCTTATCTTTCGCTCGACGTTACTTCTCTGCATATGAAGTGGAACTCTTGCATGCTATTTCAGACCAAGAGATTCAACGACAAGAATTTATTAAACTATGGACCCTCAAGGTGAGCCTAGTTTTTTTTTTGTTCTCTTCTCTTCTCTTCTCTTCACAAAAAAAAAAAAAAAAAAAAAAAAAAAAAAAAATAGTGAGCCTAGTTTTTTATTCTAAATTTCTCTTAATATTTGTGGTGGGTACATATTTTATAAGTAGTAAGGTTAGGTCCAAACCATTCACAGATCTACAGCTTAGAAATATACCCACAAAAATCAATTATAATCAATGCTAAAGTCAATAGTAAATTGCAAATATGTGCAGATGGAGGAGTACTTTTAAGTTATGCATATGAGCTAAACAAGAATATTAGGGTAAGAAAGAGGAGGCAATAGGAGCTTCACTTAGCAAGGGTTGATTTTGCTGGATGGTACAATAAGCTGAAAGTATGAAAATCTAGTATATTAACTGGTTGGCTTTGCCGATAAAGCTCAATGATCATCACTTAGTCACTAATCATTTACAGCACAAAATGGACTTAATATTATCCTACAAAATCAACCAAATTACCAAAAAAATTGAACTCAATCTTATTTACTTTCCATTGGTCCAACTCCAGATCTATATATGGACTCTTAACTAAATAATCCTAAAGTAACATAAATTCCTAGTATTTTAAATTAATCCTATTTTTATTCAACCTTCCTATTTTCTAACACAAGCCAAAAAGCTTTTGAAAACTTTCTAAAGCAATCCTAATAATTATCGAAAAAAAGAAGCAATCCTAATATCAAAATTAAACTAAAAGCATCAAAGCAAACGTAAATAAACAAAAGAAATTCAATGTTCAGTCTATCTGGAAGCTGATGATACCATACTTCTTTTGCGCCTCCTTTGTTTTGTAAATCTCTTATATGGATATTTAAGAGGGACTTATTCGGTCTTGTGTCTGTGCATTCTTTTTCTTTTTGTTCAAAAGAATTTATCATTTGAGTTTGAATGTCCACTGTTTCTCTCTCTCTTGAATTGTAAAAGAAAATGGATGTACTCATGTTGGAAGCTGATCCTACTCTGTCACAAGTAACATTTATTTGTAGTATCAGTAACATCCTTTACTTTCACATTTCATTTCTCCTTTTGACAGTGGCGGAGCCAGGAATTTATCATTGAGGGGGCCGAATTATGATTATTAATTTTTTTTTATTTCTTTTTACATACTACGATGGGCAGTCGATAGGCCTGAAAAATCAATAGAAAATTTTCTACTTTGAAGGGTCAAAAAGTTTAGTGGCAATAGCACTCCAATAAATTTTTCGTAAATAGCCCTAAAAAACGATAGTAGTAGTAATCAAATCACAATACAATATTCAAATTCAACCATTTTTGCATAGGAACAAATGTTCTGTCCAGGATTTGGTGTCCAGGATGGTGTGTTGGACACCAAGGGACAACACATGGAAGAAAATGGTGGGAGTTCGGCAAAATTTCAAATTTCCACCCATGTTTTTTCCACATGTTGTCCCCTGGTGTACAAGATACCATCCTGGACACCAAATCCTGGACCGAACATTTTCTTCCTCTTGCGGACAACATGTGGAAGAAAATGGCAAGGTTAGGCAAAATTTCAAATTCCCACCCACTTTTTCGGTGTGTTGTCCCCTCATGTTCAAGACACCATCCTGGCAAATCCTGAACATAACATTTTCTTCTTTTTGCATAGGGTTTATTGTAATAAATTCATAAGAGACTTACTGTAGCATGAACAAAAAGCATAGGTAGTTTGCCTTTTAACCTGGGTTGTTTAGTTTTTTAACGTGTGATCTTTCTGTTCATGCTACAAAAACTTACTGGAAAATTTTCTGCAGCTGATTATTTCGCTTTGAGATAGGTCTAAACTAAAGCCTGTTATGCTTTTGAAATGGGTCTAAAGACATTTTCAAAAGTTTGGGGGGGCCATGGCCCCCTCCCGCCCCCATGTAGCTCCGCCACTGCCTTTTGACGTTAGAGAGAATTTAGGATCATGGCCATTAGATTGTTTCTACTACAATCTGTTTTCTCTGAATTCTTCTTTTTTGGATTTTGGGAGCCAAAATAGCTTGATTAGCACAATTCTTATGTTCTGAGAAAATAACCAAGAACCTTGAGCTTAGTTTAGGTGATGGTTAGCTTGAAAAGTTAACTCTTTCGCCTTTAATACTGGTTCAGATTTTAGGTTAGTAACTTCTTCGTAATGGCATGCTGTTGGGATTAATGAGGGAGTCTGCTTATAAAACGCCTTGGCTTTCCTTTTATACATAACGAACATACAGCAGTTGATTGCCAGCCTCTGTTGGTAGATGGAACTCAAAATCCAGTCCTGTAAGGGGAGGTGGTTATCCCATGCAGCCTGTCTATGCAGGTTGCCTAGCATTTCTTGAGGAGCTATTTAGCATGATCCTTTGGGGGACTAATTGTTGTATATATTACTGATTGTAGTTATTTTGCATTTCGTTGGTATCAGTTTTCACCCAACACCAATATTTTTCTCTAAAAGAGAAAAAACAAGAAAAGATAAAAGATTCTTTTGTTTTTTGCACTCATGGCCTTTGACATTGCAATTGCATCAAATCCTTTGTTCTTTTGTTTTGAACTGCAGTTCTTCATAATAGCAGAACTTCTGAGTTTATCTACAAATTGATGTACTATCTTCCTTCCATTATCATGTTCTTGGCTACTGGTTTGTCAAAGCATTGTCTTTCAACTAGAGCGTTGAAGCCGTAGTACTTGACTTTGGTCAGAGATTTTGCATGCCAATAGTTTATCTCATGCTTTCAAGAGCTTCTCCAAGAACACAAATTGATGTAGATTATATGAAGACTATCAGAATTATTGCACAATAATACTCAGGAATGTCGGTAACAATCAGCATTACAATTTGATAGGAAATTGGTGCTCATGTCTAATTAAAGGACTGATCTCAATCGAAATACCTAGTTGAAGTTAAATTAGACAAAAAACAAGTCACTATACCCCCCCACCCCACCCCCTAGATAGACTTCAAACTGTGTCTAAATTGAATCCCTCTATTAAGGACTAAATAGTAATTTTCAAATTTCTAGGACATCTGTAAGAAAAAAATAATGACCTTCCTAGTAACCTAAGACTGTGATGCCGGAATGCATGCAAGTAATAAAACAGCGAAGAGATCAACTTAGATTACCAAGAATAATGGTTAGCATAAACGAATTTCCTACTCATCAACCTTGTCATTTGAATCTCATGAAAGGAGTTTAATGATGGTCAAGTAGTGTATGTCAACAGTTCAACACAATATAAAATATTCATAACAAAATCATATCCCAAACAATTGCTGTCCTAGATAAGATAAAGAATAAATTCAATTATCAAATCAGGTCCTCACTCTCCTTATGTAGCCATATGATATAGGCATCAATGGGGACTGTTAAAGGGTATTCAGTTGGGGATCACAAGGATTAATCTTTAGTTTACCAAGGGGACAGCAGAGAAGCATCAGTCCAATCACTTAGGGTCATCTAAGGGACTGGATTAACGATAGGATTCAATTAGATGGAATCCATATCCTATAACAACAGGCTGGATTCTCTAAAGGTGGCTGAATGCATTAAATAAAGGGGAAAACATCAGATTTGAAGGCATAAAATTTTCTGCAGTGATAGACATGGATTGGGATCATTAATCTTAAAGAAAATCACAGGAAGATCAATTGGGATTGCAAGAAGCACCAGCCGTATACCATTCCACTCCTTTTATAGCATAGAAGATAAAGAAAATAGAAGAACATGAAATAAAAGTACCAGGGGCATGGAACACAATCCAAGAAATGGGTCCTAGGTCTCTCACCGAGCTTGATTTAATCCAAGGAGCAACCTTAGACCTCCACTCTTTGGAGTTTTCTGAGCAGTCGTCAGCCCCCTTGTCTTAACTTGTGATTTCATTTATTGAGAAAAGAATAAAGATAGAGTAGGGTTTTTAATAGGCGCCCCCCTCTATTACAATAAAGTCCAAAATAAAACTGAAATTACTCCCATATCCCACATACCTTAATTAAAATAAAACCATGCTACACTCTAATAAAAGACATGGAAAAAAACTAAAATAAGATAGAAATCAAGTCTAAACAGTCCTAGCAATGTAGCTCTTCCATGTGCTTTCGGGTGGCTCTACATGGGCCGGTCTGTGGGCCCCACATGTCACCAAGCTATTTGAACCATAGAGAACGAGGGTCGATCCTCCTTCATCTCTAATACACTCGACGAGGTACTCAGATGTCCTCATCAACTCCCCTCGACTCAGAAGAATTTGTCTCTGGTGAAATAAAACTGCAGTAGTACTCGAGTTGGTCCGGGTCTAATCGCTGCAGGTTCTCCTGTGTCAACCAAGTGCAATCAGTCTCTGGTCTGTCCTTCCACTTGACAAGGTACTTTTGGTAGCTTCCTTGTCTTGTAGAAACAGTCTTCTCGTCTAAGATATTCTTTATAACCTCTCTTTTATGTGCCAAAGGTGGTGGTGGAGGCGTTGGCTGAGGAAATTGGGTGAATGGGGTCTGCTAGTTGGAGAAATAATCAACAAATGGAGAGGATGGGCCATGAAAAAGAACAAGGTCCTCAACTTTGAACGTTGAGCTTATACCCAAATCTAAAGGAAGGTTAAGCACGTATGCATTGGGTCCAACTTGCTTGAGTACTTTATAAGGTCCAAAATTGAGAGCATATAACTTCTTAATGGAATCGTTCAAGCTAAAGCCGAACCATCACGGAATCACCCTCCTGAAACTCTCGTTGAACCCGTTGAGAATCAGTTGATTGCTTATACCTCTCATTATTAAGGGTGATCCTCCTTTTGATCTCTTCATGCAAGGAGTATAAATGCTGTGCGAATGCTGATGCAGACTCATATGGTCTATATGTAGCTGATAGGGGCCCTAGGCTTCTAACCTTGACAATCTCGAATGGACTTATACCTGTGTTCCTATTAACCGAATTATTGTAAGCATACTCAGCTACAGATAAGACTATATCCCATGACCTCAGGTGGTTATCGACAAGACATCATAAAAGGCTGCCTAGGCTCCAATTCACTTCAGTTTGAGGGTGGTAAGCTATAGAGAATTAGAGTTTCGTGCCTATCATTCACTAAAGTGTCTTCCAAAAGTAACTGATGAATTTGACATCTCTGTTATACACAATAGACTTGGGCAAACCAAGCAATTTAATGACTTCATCGAAGAATAATCTAGCAATTTCGAAAACTTCTAAGGTCTTCGAGCATGGAATGAAGTGGGCCATTTTGAAAAAGCGGTTCACCACTATAAAGATGGAATCTTGCTTTCTTGGGGTCTTAGGTAGACCAAGCACGAAATCTATGCTCATGTCTTGCCATAGAGCATAGGAACTGACAAAGGCGAATACAATCCAATATTTTACTTTCTTTGCTTTGTCAGCTGACAAGTATAACATTGCTCTATTATTTTGGACACATACTTTTTAAGGCTTGGCTAATAGGACATTCCTCCACAAGAGAAAGTCTTGTCCTTACCCAACTATTTATCTATCCCCCACTACATGCAACTCCCAAACCAGGAAATCACGCACTGAAGTGCGGGGAATGCAAAGTCGGGTTCCTTTAAAAAGGTACCGATCTTGGAGTAGGAACTACCAGGAAGTCACTGTTGCCTCCAGATTGGTCGCTTAGTACAAAAGTGTATATCCCTCCAAAATCTGGGCATGTATAATAATCCTCAAGTAGCCTCTCGAACCCAGTTACATTGATGCTTATAGTTTGCAGTTTGGAGATCTTGCAACTTAATGCATCCATAGGCTTATTCTCAACCCTTACTTTGTGTTTGAGTACAGATGTGTACTTTAGAAGAAACCCAACCCACTTTGCATGCCTTGGGTTTAGTTTATTTTATGATCTGAGGTATCTCAGCGCCTCGTGGTTGGAAAAGAGTATAAACTTTTGCGGTAGCAGGTAGTATCTTCAATATCTCAACACTTGGACTATTGCATAAAACTCCTATCATATGCCGAGTACTTTAATCGGGCCTCATTTAATTTCTTGCTAAAGTAAGCTATAGGGTGCCCCTCATTAAGTACTATCCCGACCTTGGATGCATCATATGCCACCTCAAAGACTTGGGAGAAGTTTGGGAGGCGCATGACAAGAGTATTAGTCATTCTAAACTTAATCTCCTTGAATGCCTTTGATGCTGTGTTAGTCCAGTAAAAGTCCTCCTTGTGGATACAATCAGTAATAGGGGTCATCATCGTACTAAGCTCACGGATGAAGTGCCTATAGAAGGTGGCTAGACCATGAAAGCTATTAACCTCATGAATCTTCCTAAGTTCAGGCCACTCTACTATGGCACAAACATTTTCTGGATTCGCAGACATCCCGTCAACTAAAACTACAAACCCTAAGAAGACAACCTATGATGTCATGAAGGCACACTTCTTTAGGTTCACATACACCTCATTCCTCAGGAGATCACATAAAAAAAAAAGGGTGGCCCAGTGCACGAGGCTCCCGCTAACGAGGGGTCTAGGGAGGGCAAGATGTACGCAGCCTTACCCCCATTTCTGGAGAGGCTGTTTCCGTGACTTGAACCCGTGCCACCAGGGATGCTAACGGTAAGCCTTACCGTTGCGCGAAGCCGCCCTTTCCCTCAGGAGATCACATACTGTCCTTAAATGGTTAAGGTGTCGTTTCTTGTCGTGACTATAAATTATAATATCATCGAAGTAAACCATTAAGAACTTGCCAATGAATGGCCACAACACTTGTGTCATTACCCTCATGAAGGTACTCGGGGCATTAGAATGCCTGAAGAGCATGACTAGCCACTCATACAACCCATTCTTCGTTTTGAAGGCGGTCTTTTATTCATCCTCAGGACGTATACAGATCTGGTGGTATCCATTCTTGTTATCAATCTTACAGAAAATAGTGGCACCAACCATCATATTAGGCATGTCGTCCAATCTAGGGGTAGGAAATCAATATCTCACTGTGATCGTATTGATTGCCCTGCTTTTTACACACATTCTCTAAGACTCATCTTTCTTAGGTGTGAGAAATGTAGGCACGACACATGGGTTAAGACTCCTGTATGAATCCCTTTCTCAGGAGCTCATCAACTTTCTTCTTCAATTCTGCATACTTTGTGTGATTCATGCGATAATGGGGTAGATTCGACATTGTTGCTTTTGGGACAAAATCTATGGTGTGTTGGATATTACGCATAGGTAGAGCTCATCTAGCAGGTCCTTAGGAAACATGTCCTGAAACTCCCTCAAGATTGGTCCCACTTCAGGAGGACACTCAGTGGTAACGTCAGAAATAGCTTCTTTAGTCAGAAATGCAAAAACTAAGGATCGAGTTGATGATGTGTAAGGCTTTCGTTTTCGAATCTTTGACTTTCTTGTACTAATTTGCCTTACTCTTAAGCTTTGGGCTTGATTTAGGTGGAAGTGGATCTCCATAATCTTCTTTCTTTGAAATGTAAAGGAACACGTGTTTGAGCGACCAAATAGCATTACCTACATGTTATATAGTCAATGATTATCCAAAATGATGTTGCCTACATCCATAGGCACCACATCACACCAGATAGTGTCTTTCCAAGAGGAGAATGGAATGAGAACCTGACACCTTTGAGACACTGGAATAGATAATGCGTCCACTCATGATACTCAATAAGGCTGAGGGTGTGGGATAGGCGAGAGCCCAAGCTGCAACACAGTCTTAACGGACACCACATTGGTGCAACTTCTGCTATTAATTATGATCTTGTAGCTTTTCTCACCACAAGTGGCATAGGTATAAAAGATGGTAGTCCTACACCAATCATACTCTGTTTTTTGTTGGCTGAGGACACACCTCACCACCATCATGGATGTGGAATATGGGGAATAAGGATCATATGAAGTCCCTTTAAGAAATGCAACTCTATCATCGTCGTTCTCCTGATCCTCATCACTAGTTGGAAGGTTAGGATGATGGACCTCCTCATCTGATTCATCTCCACCCTCACCATCTACTCCCTCTGTGCCCTCCACATAGAGATTAGATCTCTCTGTGGGGCACTGAGTTGCAAAATGACCAAATCCTTTGCACTTGTAACACGTAGTCTGATCAATACTCCCTTGGTTTCCTTTGGCAATCCCTTTACCCTTATCTAGCTGGGAAGAGAGTCGGACATTACTTGATTGGCCTCTTGATGGTTATCCCCCAATAATAGGCCCACAGTCAGGCACTACGGGTTTAGGTTCATTGAAACGGGAATAAAAACTCCGGAAGTTTGGGGTCGCAAATGGTGCTCTAACTCCTAACACAACCTATAGGCTTCGTCTAAGTCAGTCACATTATGGGGGATCAATTCCTTCTGAAATTTAGGTTGGAGACCTAGCCTAAATTGACTCAGGGTAGCTATAGGGTTTTTTGTAATGTCACACCGCTACATGAGTTCGTCGAAATGGGTTATATAGTTCGAGATAGACATGCTTCCCTATCTCAACGAGTTTCACTGGTCCACCAGTTGAGAGTGGTATGATAGTGGTAAGTACTTGTCCTTGAGTTTCTTTCATACTCTCCCAAGTTCTAATTACTCTAAGTGCCTTAACTGGCATTAGCCCTTCATAGTGTTCTAGTAAAGCTTGGCTTGGTCCACCAATTTCATCTTGGTGAACTTGACTTTACGGTCCTCTGACATAAGGTATTAATCAAAGTAATCAGCCATGTTGGAGAGCCAATCTAAGAAGACTTTGGTGTTCAATCGTTCATCAAATGGAAGTTTATCAACCTTGATGGACCTAATGGCGATGTTGTCATACTCACACACACCCCTCCCAGCCAAGGGTGGGGTAGGTCTAATCCTATCTCGACCTCTTGCAAGGGGAGTGACCTGCCATTGCTCTCTCATGGACCCTCCTACAAATCCCTCACTTCTAGGTCTTGATGTTTTTACGATATTCACCCTATTTGTCACTTGATCCAACTGATCTTGGAAACGGGTAAATTGCACATTCATCCGGGCCTCAATCTGGTCACTCAATTGGGTACTAAACTCACTAAAAGCTCGGGCTAAATCAAAGTTTTCAATAGCCATTTTCGAATGATAGTACCACGCCTTGTGGGCATACATCAAAACTAATCCTAAGGGTGATGCAACTATCTATGGATTAATGAATGACTCTTATGCAATGTTGCAAACATAAATTAGCATGTAGATGCAAACTTAAAATGCACACTATGTGAATTACTGATGCGGACATTGGAGGCAAGGTGGGACTCACACATAGATCATGGTGGGGTCTACATGAGAAGATATATGGAGACATATGAAGGAATATCTTTGAGACACATGATGGAGTCTTTTTATAATATTTTACTGTTTTACTTAGTAGTTTATGAGTTATTAGAGTTAGGACATGGGGGTCATTTTAATTTTTGTTTTTGGGTATTTTTGTAATAAGACATTATTGTCAATTAGTAATTTTAGAGAGTCAACAAGTCAAAGTGGGGCCCTCTTAGAGTGTTTGTCGAAATTCTCTAGAAGGGCTTGATTTTGACACTTTTTGTTTTTAGAAAGTCAAGTTTTTAGTAGTTTTGAGTTTAGGAAAGTGTTAGGTAACAAGTAAGCTAGTAGTTTAGGAGTTTCTAATTTGGTTTTTTGCTATTTTCATGAGTTTGTGAGCCTATATATAAGATTGTACATTTTTGTATTTAGTTTGATGGAATTAATAAAATTTTGGTTAGTTTTCTTGTTCTCCATGAGTCGAACTCTTTATCTTCTTCAAGTTTTTGGTGCCTAAGCTTGAATTCAAGGATGGTGATGTCCAAAGGCTTGTGAGGTAGGTGATTACCCACAACTGGTACTATTCTTTTCTTACCTTTTCTTCTATTTCTCTTTTTCTTCTTCTTTTTTCTCTTGATTATTTGCTGTGTTTCTGCAACTTAACCATTTAAAGGACCTTTCTTGAATTGCTCTCGTGAACCCTTAAGCCTTTAAACCTTTCCTAACCCATCTCCTCTCTTATTACCCACTGCCCTACCCTAGAAAACTTCTCTACAGCCTGCGGCAGAACCATCTCTTTCCCTATTGTTTTCCATTCGAGAACATGAGAGAACTTTCTCCCAAACCCTGTGACTTCCATATAACCCATAAACATATTCTGCTTTGACTTTCTAAAACAAAACACTTCTTTGTTGTAACCTGCGGCAGTTCCTAAACCCTCATTCTTTTCTGACTCAGCTCAATAGATTGAAACCCAAATATCTGTGCATCTAGTGGGACTTTCAGACCTTCTTTTGAAACTTTTATTACTCTGTTATGACCACAGGGAGTTCTTAATTTTTTTTTTTGTGGCAGACCTATACCTGACCCAAACCCATATTATCCCTTTTCCAATATCCCTGAGCCTTCTGCAGATCATTCTCTGAACTTCCCCAACCAGCAGTTACAACTTAGACCATCCATTGCCTTAACCCTGTTTCATCTAAGCCTCAGTATTGCACAGATACCCTCTTCCTGTGAAACCTCTTAGTCACTGATTTTAACCCTTGTTTTATCCCATTCTGATCCCTAAATTTCTGCAGATAAATACCTTGCTGTGCAGCCTTCATTTTACCTATCTGGACCTTTGTTCTACACCTGTGTCATCAACCTTTGGTCTGATCCTGATTTAATCACTGCAGTCATTAAATCGACTTGTTGTTTAGCCTATATTCCATACCTTTTGTTAACATCTGTTGTTTCAGACTCCAGTCCTCTATCCCATAAACCATCATCTGTTTGATCCTCTGTTATAGCCCAAATAGCCCTCTTACTTTCTATTGTATCCTAGCCTAAGTCATCCCTATATTCTATTCCTTTCCCCCTTCTGTGGGCATTGCCCTGAGCTTGCTGGACATGTATAAATCCCTAAACGGAAATCCCACGAGTTTCCTATATCACTTCTCTTTGGCCTTTTTTTGACCCTATCCTGTCCACACCAGTTCAGCCTGCTGTTAACCCCATTTATAACCCATAAAACCAGTCCTGTTCAGCACCTGTTTGACACATAACCAGAAACCCAAATCACTGTTTCAACCCTAAACCTGAATCCATTGTGGTCTTTAATAGCATATCTTTTCCTTCCTCCTGCTTATATCTCTAGCCTTGTTTGCACATAATTGTCCTAGTATTATTGTGAGCCCATTACCCATAGGAAACAACCTTTCTTTGGGTTGTGCTGCATCAATTACGCTACAGGACAGATTCTATGAGAACTTATGCAAATGGCATGCTATGTACCTATGATGCAACCAGCCTATCCTACATGCATCTAACAATGCTTTGATACTAAATTTGATGCTGGAATGCATGCAAGTAATAACGCAATGAAGAGATCAACTTAGATTACCAAGAATAATGGTTGGCATAACCAAATTTCCTACTCATCAACCGTGTCATTTTAGTCTCATGAAAGGAGTTTAATGATGGCTAAGTAGTGTATGTCAACAGTCCAACACAATATAAAATATTCATAACAAAATCATATCCCAAACAAGTGCTGTCCTAGTTCAGATAATTCAATTATCAAATCGGGTCCTCACTCTCCTTATGTAGCCATTTGATATAAGCATCAATGGGGACTGTTAAAGGGTACTCAGTTGGGGATCACAAGGATTAATCTTTAGTTTACCATGGGGACAGCAGAGAAGCATCAGTCCGATCACTTAGGGACATCCAAGGGACTGGCTTAACTATATGATTCAATTAGATGGAATCTATATCTTAAAAAGAACAGGCTGGATTCTCTACAGGTGGCCAAATGCATTAAATAAAGGGGAAAAATCAGATTTGAAGGCATAAAATTTTCTGCAGTGATACACATGGGTTGGGATCATTAATCTTTAAGAAAATCACCGGAAAATCAATTGGGGTTGCAAGAAGCATCAGCCATACACCATTCCACTCCTTTTACAACATAGAAGATAAAGAAAATAAAAGAAGATAAAACAAAAGTACCTTGGGCACAGAACACAATCCAAGAAATAGGTCCTAGGCCTCTCACTGAGCTTGATTTAATCCAAGGAGCAACCTTAGGCCTCCACTCTCTGGAGTTTTATGAGCAGCCTTCAACCCCTTGTCTTAACTTGTGATTTCATTCATTGAGAAAAGAATAAAGATAGAGTAGGGTTTTAAATAGGTGCACCCCCCTCTATTACAATAAAGTCCAAAATAAAAACTGAAATTACCCCCATGTCCCACATACCTTATTTAAAATAAACCCATGCTACACTCTAACAAAAGACATGAAAAAAAAAAAAAAAAACTAAAATAAGACAGAAATAATGTCTGAACAGTCCTAACAATGTAGCCCCTACATGTGCTGGTCTGTGGTCCCACACGGGCTGGTCTTTAGGGCCCCACATGTCTTGAAGCTATTCGATTCATGGTGAACGAGGCTTGATCCTTCTCCATCTCCAATACACTCAATGAGGTACTCGGATGTCCTCATCAGACTGAAAATTCATCAAAAATAAAATAAAACCAGCAACTTATTGATGGGGACATCAAGCCACGTGGCAGTCCCAAGGTGTACTACTGTAGGAGAAAGGGTTCCCTGAACCTTTGGATTGAGTAGGATGATTAGAGAGGGCCACATGTCAGACTGGAGCAGATTTGGAGACTTTTAAAGTCATCATCTATATAGAGACATGTGGGGCCCACTTCCTTGGCTTGGTGGGATCCATGCATGGAGGTACATGAGGGGACATGTGTATGGCTTCATGTTTTATTAGTTACTAGGAGTTGGGACATAGATGGTATTTTCATTTTTGTTTTTGGGCAGATTTGCTGTAATATGGCTCGAATAGATGGCTAGTCGACCACCCTAGAGAACTCGTGGACTTTATAAGAGATCTATCTTCTCTTTATTTTGTAATGAAGTATATGAAATAAAATTGCAAGTTTCTGCTCACACGAGTTGGAGGCCTCTTCTTCTAGTTTTGGGTGCAAACTTGAAACCCTAGTTGGTGATTCCTAGGGCAAGTTAAGGTAAGTGATTACCTCACATTAGCACCTATTCTATCTTCTTATTCTTTTTTCTTTTATTCTTTCCTTGAGTGCTGCAATATTCTGTTAAAACCCATCTCCATTAATATTCCTCTTCAAATTCTCACTTTTGAAACCCTACAATTCCACCACAACCAATCGATCATACTGTTTTCTAATAATTTTCTTTGTTTTCCCCCATTAATAGCCCAATCCTACCATTCCATTCCATTGGCCAGTCTATTCCACCATTCCCTGTTAATTTCTCCCATCAAAACCTTCATTCTCCAGTTCCTAAACCAATCACTCAGTTCTAATCACTTCACCTAACCATAATCCATTTGGCCCACTAAATTCCCTCTCATATACTTGCTGCACATCAGACTTTCGGCCCTTTTCCTCATCAAAAACACTGCAGTACCTGATCTGGAAGTATTTCAAGTGATCTTGGTGTTTATCACAACACCCATTGTTGCTCCAGAAATCACTACAGAAGCCTGGCATTACCTCACACACAATGCTGCCTACTGTGTGTAATCAACTAGTGAAAGAAGATATCTGAATGCTGCTGCCCTACTGTATCAACATCAGATTGATGCCTGAGGAATAATCCCAAATTGACTTGTGGATAAATATATATTTGCTTGTCTTGCATCTGTAACTGCTGCTGCTCCATTAGAGACTCCTGAATTGAAATATGACCCATTCGGGTACTTGCTGCTAGAGATCACATTACAGGTATTTCAAATTTCCTGCAACTAGTACTTTACCTTAGGCTTACTGTTAAACCATCACTAGACAGATACTGTCAGTCTTCCCTGAATCTCCACCGAATTTCCCCTCTATTACCTTAAGAAACCCTCTTCCGACACACTTAATCACTTGCTGTCTGATAGCCTACCAGCCTACCTGAATCCCCTTGACAAGCCATATATATATATATATATATATATATGCCCATCCTTCTTTTTCAAAGTGTGTGCAAAATATCTTGGTCTTTATTTTTGGGTGTTTACTAATTCCCAGATGTTTGAATATGAGCAAATAATGTTAGCATTAATTCCTGTGCTGATCAGAATTCTATATGTTCACTTCTTAAGTCTCAGTTGTATCCATTACATAATCTCATCACTGATCTTGAAGTGCACTTGAAAAGGATAAGAATCTTGTTTATAAATGATGATTGCTTTAAGTAATTAATTTGGATCTCTCATTGCATTTGTTTTTCACATGCATGTGGCATCACTTATGTAACCTTACAAAAGCCAATCCTGCGAGTAGTGGAGGAAACTCAAATAGCTGAAAAGTAATCCTACTGCCACAAATTCTGCTACAAAATGTCCACTCTTGATATGGATTTGTAGTAGAAGAATGAAACTTATAAAATTAAGTTCATTATATGACCTAGTCCATCTTCAAGTAATACATTAGAAAACAAAAGAATCTATTCTTAACTTTTGTTAACTGTCTAGCTCCTCATGAAGGATCAGGGAATGGACAAAGGAATGGGCCCACCGGG
>JAOXJP010223374.1:0-11661 GCA_025762735.1 Platanus orientalis | reverse complement strand
AAGTGCACCACACTCCTGATGTGACCACTCAGGAGGAGGAATCAAAAACCTCCAAAAAGTGAATTGATTCCGCCCCCCCCCCGAGTCCCATCAGGGGTGTGGTACATACGATATCATCCCGGTCATGATCACTTCAGGGACCTTCTTTGCAATTTCTTATAAATAAGGGATCATTTTGCAAATAAATATTTGTAATTTTCGTTTCTTTCTCACCCGCAACTGCAATACAAAGCTAATCCCCGACCTCCGTAACCATTTATCCAATCCCGGTCGCTATAACTAACCATTACTGGACGATCCACAAAACCCTGTTCTTCTAAACCCTATCGAACAACGACAAAGTTAATCTCGATTTTTTCAATTCTTCTTCGAAGATCGAGAATCCAATCCTGACCCACTGAAGATTTGTTTGAGATCTATCCATGGAACCTCATCCCAAGAGATCTCGCTCTGAAAATAATGGTGGGTTTGGATTAAACCCCAGGGGACCTGAACAGCAAGAGTGGGGATTCTCCCAGCAAAGTAATGGAGGTGGGGATCTCGAATGCAGGCGGTTCAACACACCAGAAGGTTGCCCTTTTGGATCAACGTGCAGATTCCGGCACGTTTCAGCTGGTAGGTGGATATTTTCTTCATTACTTAAATCTATTTTTTATTTTTCCCTGAAATTGTCTTCTTTCTTAGATTGTTTGGATTTGAATTTGGATTTATGGTAGATTGGTAATGGAATTCAGAACCCAGTTTTGTTTCTTCCCACAATTGCAGAATTCAGTATCTGAACTCTCGCTGATAAGGAATGGTGCTGATGGATTAGGTGGTATTTACAGTCTTGTTATGTATTTATATATCATATTTGGTGTTTATGAATCGAAAACTGCTTGCTTTTGCTTTATTTGGGACCTGAGAGATCTCAGCTTGTCTCGTTTTATGTGGGACTGTCATTTTTGTTGATGTATTCTTTAAATTTTTGTACGTCACCTTATTTTTCCTTGACCATTTGTTTCCCTTGATATTTTGATCTCTAATGTTCTACTTTATCTGAGAAGTTTCGATTCTTCTTCTCTGTAAAATAGATGTTGTTAAAACTTGAAGACTTTGTACTTGAAATTTCTGGTTCCGTGTTCTCTTCTGCTGCAAATAGAATCTTCACAACAATTTCATCTGAAGAATAGCTTCTCCACTCTACATGTTGACTTCTGTCTCTCTGAATGGGGTTGTCGTTTATCCTATAATTTTAGTTCTATTGTTTTTCTAGCACCTCAATGACTTGCTTCTGTGAATTTATTGCTTCTGGTAATGCTAAATGCCAGTAGTACTCGGAAACCTCTACTTTTATGTTTCCAGTAGTAGGACCTTTGGGTCAACTTCTGTTACTTGAGAAGTTGTTTTGGACCCCAATCTTTAGAAGAAAGTTTCTTGAATGGGAGGTGAATGAATATTCTAATCTTCTCAAGCACCTTCACGATATCTCCCTTAGAAGGAAGAGAACATTGAATTTGGAGAAGGGATCATAGTGAAAAGTTTTGGGTATTCCTTTTAAGAGGTGTGGGAGCGTTCTTCAAGGAAGATTGCCGCTTGCTAAGATTTGAGGCAACCATGTGCAGCCTAGGGAAAAGGCTATTGTATGCATGGTGGCATTAGGGAAGATTTTGATTGTGGGCCATCTTATTCATGAAAGACATCTGCATGATATGCAAAGAAGATGATGCAAATTCTAACCATCTAGAAAGGTAAGGTCCATTTTCTTCCATCTCTTTAAGATCTATTAGGAATTTCCCTTAAATATTGTTTTTTTTTTTATTTTTATTCTTTTAGAATGGAAATAGTGGGACTTTTGGCCCAAGGGGAAAATCCTTTGGCAGTTAATTCCTTACGTAATTTTTTTAGAGTGTGAAAGATTATTGAATCTTATGCGGACATTGTGAAGAGGCTTTTTATGTACCCCCACATAAGAGGTTAGATTCAAGCCCAAGGAAAGAGTCCTGGACGAATCAGATCATCTGGACTAGTTTAGGGTTATTTTTAGTTTTTTTTTTTAATAGAAGAAAAATATATTAAAAAGGGGATTAAGACATCCCCAAAAGCAAGAAGACAACGCTCGAAGGCTACAAAGACGGAATATCTCTAAACTCCTTTGCCCACCTTCCTTTATATCTACAAAAGAATGGCCCTTCCACTCTTTACATTTCCCAGCCCAAAAACAAAACAGATCCTTTTCTTTTTTGTAAACATTATACACCGGCTCAGTATGATTTTCAAAGATTCTCTTATTTCGTTCCAACCATGTAGACCAACAAACCGTTGGATACACCAAACTCCAGAGGATACTACTCTTTGGAGGAATCTTTCTAATCTGCCAAGCTATAAATGATTCCCACACACTATGATGGAACACCCAATCCACCCCATGTCTATAATACGATTCCAAATTTCAGAAGAGTACGGGCAATGGAACCCCGTCCGCATCTTGATAGTACAAGGTACACACATTTGGGAAACACATACCTCCTTTCCGGAGATTGTCCAAGGTTGGAAGTCAGTTTCTACAAGCAGTCCATAAGAAGAACACAATTTTTGAGGGAGCCTTTAAGATCCTTATCTTCCTCCAGTCACTATCTCCCGAGTCCTCATCACTAAATAAATTCATGCAAGATTTAACTGAAAATTCCCCATTCCTACTCAAAGTCCAACGCTGTGTAGCTTTCTTTTCCATACTTAAGTTGCAATTCTCCACAATTCCCAGGAGCCTTGCCATGTGATTCACTTCAAATTGATTGAGATGCCTTCTTAGATCGACCAACCACTCTCCCCCTCCCCCCTCCATCTCCAATTGTCCACCACTCTTACATCTTTATTTTGAGCAATCTCATATATTATAGGAACTTCCCCTTATGGGAGGCTGCTGAGAACACCATACTTCTTTCCAAAAGGAAGTGTTTAAGCCATAACTGATGTCCACCTTGATAACTCTTTGTAAAGTTTTTAACTGATTTGTAATTCCTCGCCAACAACTTACCCCATTCAGCTGTGTGGGACTTTTAGTCTCCCAACCATTTGCAAGCCCATACTTCTCCATAACCACCTGACACCAAAGACACCCATTCTCTATCATAGAATGCCATAACCATTTTGAAAGGTCCTTATTCACCTCAGCCACCTTTTTGATGCCTATGCCACCATAATTCTTTGGTTTGCACACCTCCTCCCAAGCCACCAGATTTAGGTCCACACTCTGCTTATCCTTACCCCACAAAAATCTCCTCTGGCATTTTTCAATCTCAATGTCCACAGAAGAAGGAATAACAAATAGAGACATGTAATAAGTGGGGAGGCTAGCAATGACAGATTTAATCATAGTCATCTTACCTCCTTTTGAAAGAAGTATCCCTTTCCATCCTGCCAATCTTTTATGAATTCTCTCCACCTCTAGATTCCACATCACCTTGCTTTTAAATGACGCCCTTAATGGCATCCCTAAATATGTACAAGGGAGAGAGCCATGTTTACAACCTAGAACCTCTACGCATCGATCAACATTAGAGGCAAGACCCACTCCAAAAATGCTACTCTTGGAAATGTTTACCTTCAGTCCAAAGACATCTTCAAAATGCCTAATCGCACATTTGAGGAAGATTAACTGTCTGACAGAATTTTTGCATAAGACCAGGGTGTCATCCTTAAATTGAAGATGTGTAACTGTCATCCCATTTGTACCCACCTCAAGGCCTTCAAGTATACTGCCTTGGAAAGCTTTGGAAAGTAAGGCCCTAGCCTCAGGGACTACCAAAAATAAAAAAAAGTGGACAAGGGGTCCCCCTATTTCTCTCTTCTTCTCCACTTTCTTTCCTTTTTCTCCTTAGTTTTCCCAATTACAAGTCTTGCATGTGTTCAAGTTGGTATCAAAGCAGCGAAGCAGATCAGGATGAAATCGAACACATAGGCAGTGCTAATGTCAGTTGAGGTCCGTAGGGCCATACAGGTGGCAGAGGTCGAAACTCTAGGGTTTCAATCGAAAGCCCCTGCTGGTATTTTTGGTGATTTTTTTATAGAATTTTTTGAAGATTGAAGATGTGTTTTTCAAAAGGTTTTATGCAATCTTGAAAACCCCCCAAAATTTGTTAAATCTGATTAGATTGGGAGGTTTTTCTTTGATTATTCTCAAGAGGCTGGGTCATTTTTTCCTAAGGAGTTATTCAAGACTTGTCTTGTTTGATTTGGTTGAGATTTGAAGTGTCAGTGTTGATTCTTTGGGGTTACATGTTAACGTCGTTAATGCAAGATGCTGTGCACGAGTTTTCCCGTCAATTTTTTGTTCGAAAATTGATTATGACTATGATGGATCTCGTTGATTGGGTTGTTGAAGCTTTTCTAATGTTTCTTCTTGTAGTTTAGACTCCGATATGTGTTCTTGGTGTTTGGGGACTTCTCTATAAACATTCTGTAGGTTGTGTAGCCGTGTAACCAAGGTGATCTTGAAGCCAATTTTTTATTGGTTTAGTGGTTGGTTAGACCTGTGTTAAGGTCTAACCTTCTTTGCTACAAGTCGTGGATAATGGTGTTTCCAGTTACAAGATGTTGGAGGAACAAAGCCAAAGCTCAGGCTAGACTGTGCGAGAATCGAATAATAATAATGTGAGTACTATCTAAATATTTGGGTATACATTTCAACCCCAGATAACAACTGTGAAGTTTGATGGCAACAACTATCTCATGTGGTCCAAGTCAGTTTTGATCTATATTCTGGGTAAAGATAAGGAAGAGTACCTGACTAGTGAGATGAAAGTACCTTTTAAGACTGATCCTTCTTATAGGAAATGGAAGAAAGAGAATGCAACTGTAATGTAATGGGTTGGTTATTAAATTTGATGAAACAAAAAATTCGTGATCACTTTTTGTT
Organism: Platanus orientalis; assembly: GCA_025762735.1. Classification (NCBI taxonomy): domain Eukaryota; kingdom Viridiplantae; phylum Streptophyta; class Magnoliopsida; order Proteales; family Platanaceae; genus Platanus; species Platanus orientalis. The sequence continues at coordinate 6,764 of JAOXJP010223374.1, read as the reverse complement.
CCTAGAAACAACCCATCAGATATGGGATGCCTTAGCCAAGTCATATTTTGAAATGGGCCACACAACTAAGGTGTATGAGTTGAGACAGATGATTGCTCAGTTCAAGCAAGAAAATCAACCACTTGCCGTGTAGTACTCTTCCTTAAGAAAAATGTGGGATGAGTTGGATCACTATACCATATATTACTTGGCTTATGTGAAAGATACCATTGAGTGAAAGAAGCATGTTGAAATTATTCATATATTTGAATTCTTGGCGGGATTGAATCTTGAGTACGAACAAGTGTGGGTCCTACTTCTTGGGAAGGACCCTTTAAACAAGGTATATGCTTACATACATAGGGAAGAAGGACTCCGGGGAGTGATGAAGGTGACTGCCTCCTTTGAGAAATCAACACTAGTTTCTACCTCTACTTGAGGTGGTTAGGGTGGCAATACAAGACGTAGCCGTGGTAGAAGAGTGAACCTCACTTTTGATTATTAAGACCAGCTCAAGTGCGAATGTTGTGGTAGGTCGAGGCATACGAAAGACCAGTGTTGGGACCTTCATAGATGACCACATGATCTCCCTTTTCGTTCCTCTCAATGAGGTAGATCTAGTAGTGGTCGAGGAGTAGGCTGGTTTGATACCCAGTCAATTGAGCTCCACCAGCTCCAGATTCTATGCCTTCAAATTCTTCAGATGAGGGCTTGTCTAGAGATGAGATTGTGACATTCAAACGCTTTGTTTTCAAATTGAACCATCCTTTTAATGCTCATTCAGGTACTGAAGCATCTGCCTTGTCTACCTCTATATCTAGTCCACAGAGCTTTTGGATTATTTAATTCAGGAGCCTTTTACCATATGACTGGTATGTCATATTCTTTACATTTTGTAAGGTCTCTTCAGGCAAGGACAATTTTCGAATTGCAAACAGTTCCCTCTCTTCTATAGCAAGACAAGGGGATATTCCTTATCACTCTTAATCTACGTTTGTCATCTGTGTTACATGTTCCTAAGTTCACTCTTAATTTGTTGTCAATTAGCCATATTACAAAATATCTTAATTGTTGTGTTACCTTTTTCCCGTCTCATTGTGTGTTTTAGGATGGTGTCGAAGCAGACAATTGATTTTGAGCATGAGAAGGATGATCTGTACCTTCTGCATTCTAGTTTGCCAGTAGCTACACCAACAATAAATATAGACCTTTATACTTTCAGATCAGATGAGTTGTTCACTTGGTATCGCCGTTTGGGTCATTTGTTTTTCTTTGTGTTGAAGAAATTATTTCCTCAGTTTTCTTGTTTTACATTTAATTTCTTTTGTGAAGCATGCCAGTTAGTATAATAATAAAAACTTTGTTTCATTTTCTTTTGTGTATTCTGATGTGTGGGGACCATCTCCTACAAATTCTTTGTCTGGTTATGGATACTTTGTATCATTTGTGGATGATTGTTCTCGTGATACTTAGGTTTACCTATTAAAGACCAAGAGTGATGTGTTTGCAACCTTCAAAATCCTTCCATAGTATGGTTACTACACAGTTTAACACTTACTTCAAGTTCTACTGTCTGACAATGGTGGTGAATACATTTCTTGTGAGTTCTTATCTTTCCTTAATACATCTGACATCATTCATCAGATTACTTATCCAGGTACTCCTGAGCAAAATGGGGTAGCTGAACGAAAGAATAGACACTTACTGGAGATTGCCCATCCAATGATGTTTACCATGGATGTGTCAATGACATTTTGGTCTGAGGCCATTCAAACTGCATCGTACCTCATTAATTGGATGCTTTCCTGTGTTCTTTCTCAAAAACCCCCTGTTGAAATCCTACTTCCTAACTCATCACTGTTTCCTTTAACCCCCAAAACCTTTGGATGTATTTATTTTGTCCATGTGCCCAAATTTGATTGCACCAAATTAGACCCAAAGACGCTGAAATGTGTTCTTTTGGGCTATGGGGTGAATCAGAAAGGGTACAAATGCTTTCATCTTTGATGATGACATCGGGTCCAGGCACAAATTCCAGGTCTATCAGAGGAGGCGCAGGAGAGATGTGCCTATGTTATGGTTTCATTAGTGTTATTATTTTATTTTTATGTCCCTTTATGTCTCTTGTTGGAGGGGGTAGTATAGTTTTTAGTATGTGTTTGAGGGTATTTTCGTTATTATTTTTAGTTAGGGGTATTTTTGTCATGAGAGTGGTAGAGAGGGGGGATATTTTTGTCCACCTTTTAATTCATATATTTAGCCCTGGCCGTGAGACTATTTATAGAGCCCACGACCAACCAATTTTTTTTTATGAAATATTAGAAGCAAATTTTGAATTGTTTCTTACGTATTGTTCTTCCTCTTTTCACAGGTTGAAGAACCCTAAAACCCTGGAATGGGTTTAGGCCCCCACCTAGTTTAACACTAGTGATTGAGGCTACTCCCTTCCCTTGAGTTAAAGATTCTTCTCCTTCTTTTTGTTTTGTTTTTTAATGTTTTTCTTCATATTTTTAGATTGCTGAAATAGGGAGTTTTGCATGAAGGTATCACAATCCTCTCGATACCAAATGTTTGATCAAGCTACTTTTTTCAGGACTTCATTAGGGCTGGGCGACCCCTACCACTCACCTTATACACCTCATCTTGCTGATTTGAAGAAGATATTGGAGCCCTAGTAGTTCCCAAGCGTTAAAATCCAGATTTGACTGATTTTACGAGATTGAACTCCAACTTCGCATGGTGGAAGCTTTACGGATTTCAAATTCCTCAGATGAATCACAACCGTTGGGCAATCCTCAATCACCTACCTTGCATCTGAATATTTCGATCTAAATGAATTCCCCCACCTGGTTTATATACCACAGGTGTGAAACAGGGGTTCTCAAACTCCGTTCACGAGATCAGTTCCCTGTCATTCCTCACGAGAGCTTACTGAAGTTTGATCTTTCCAAGCCATTACAGACCTAGGGGTGACACTAAGGGGAGCAACAACTAACCAAAATAAATTTTATTTATTACCCAAGCTTGGGTTCCTATATTACAGGCGGCACATCAGTTTCCAGCTTCTAATTGTGGGTTCTTTACCTCTACCACTCACGGATTGTAGTTTTGATAAGGGATTCGAAGGCTCACTACTCCTTAAGCATCAATATCCTTCATGGTATCAAAACAGGTTAGATTCCATTGATTCTACATTGACTGTAAACTGTAGTGGCACAGGTTAATAACCTGGGTGGCTATCGGTTTGACCCTACTTCTAACATTTGTGACCTGATTTTAACACATAACATTACCTAAACCACTCCACATCAGCTACTTAACATTCCCCCACATTAATTCCCACTTGTTATTTATCTTCTGATGTTGCCATAGTTTAACACTTTTAGACCATTATTCAGCATCAGAATTTCTTGGACAGCAACCTTACATTCTTGTTTCCTTAGAGTAGTTTGATAATCCAGCATATAACTTAGATCCTTTATTTGCTCATTAATTTTGTAAACCCTAATTCCCCTCATGCAAATGAATATAATCTAAAGAACCACTTTGAAATAACATGTGAACTTGCGAGTAGGAATCTTGTTTATTTTTATTTATTACTTTAACAATTTTCTTCTTATCTCTTGACTACACACTCACTATCCTACATGCATGCTGCATCAGATTTGGTATCAGAGCTTAGGTTTAGGGTTTTAGTTACCCGTAGGTTGCATCTTAAGTGTAGTTTATGCATAGTAGGTTAGTTTTGCATATTTTGGTATAACATTGCGTTCTTTATTTTATTTAGCATATTTTTTGCACTTTGATTTCTTTTAGATTATTTTAGGGAGTCTTTAGGGTCACCCATCCTATGCCCTTTGGTGTATACCCACTAGATTCAGACTAGATTATCATTGCAAGATGTCCCTAAAAGTAGTAACTAGTTCCCAGCTTACTCAGGATCCAGCCTTCAAGGACTTATCAAATAGGTTGGACTGGCTAGTTCTAGCTTTGACACTAGCCACAAGGCCATCCAGAAACAAATGCAGGAACTTCGTAGAGAGGTGGCTTCCCACATTGTGAGACCTTCACAAGAGAGGAGAGGGTCTCAGATAGAACCTCACTTGGAACACTACTCAGGTCATGGATCCATATGGGGTCATGGGCGAAGGACTCCTCATCCTGAGCCTATGCATGAGCTTAGGAAAACCCCACTTAGGGGTAGATCTCTACTTCAGCCTAGGGGATCTGATAGGAGGACCCCGCCCCATGAGGTTATTCCTGAAGTCAAGGATGATGACATGAATCATTGGGGTTATAGGCATCAATGAGGGATGAGAGATCATAGAGGTCCAAGAGATCTTGAGGAGACAACCTTGAAAGCCATGTGGGTTGAGGTGTTCACTTTTGATAGACGCTTAGACTCCAAGAGCTTCTTGGATTTGGTCTGCGGGATAGACCAATACTTTGACTGGTATGATATCTTTTCTCACAGGTAAGTCAAATTCATTAACATGAAGTTAGTTGGGTCAACTCAGCTTTATTGGGATTCAGTATAGCAACAGATATATTGGAGACAAGAAAGACCCATTACTGGTTGGGCAGAGATGTATGAAAAGCCATGTGGGTTGAGGTGTTCACTTTTGATAGGAGCTTAGACTCTAAGAGCTTTTTGGATTTGGTTCGCAGGATGGACCAATACTTTGACTGGTATGATATCTCCTTTCACAGGTAAGTCAAATTCGCTAACATGAAGTTAGTTGGGTCAGCTCCGCTTTACTGGGATTCAGTATAGCAACAGATGTATTGGAGATAAGAGAGACCCATTACTGGTTGGGTAGAGATGCATGAAAAGTTCAAGGAGGAGTATATGCCACGTCATTATCACACTAGACTTCTTGAGTAGTATCATGTTATTTGCTAGGGATCATCTAGCATTGTGGACTGCATCACGAGATTTGATGATGGTAGATTGAGATGTGGAGTCTATGAGAGTTCAAAGATGACTATTACTCGCTTCAAGATGGGGTTCCGACTTGAGATTCAGAAGGGGCTTATACCCTATTACATTGCCACACTAGAGCAGGTCTATAGGGTTGCACATGACATGAAGAGGTATGTGAGGCCTTCGGCTCCGCGACCTTAGGATCCTAGACGCCCGAATAGTAGGTTTACCTCAGGAGGCCAACCATCCAAAGTTGGTCTTGAGCCTTCTAGGACTAGCCCAGTGCTTAATCGAGGAAAATATGAGTCTAAAGTTCATTCCTCGAGTGATACTGATAGGTGTTACAAGTGTGGTGGGGTAAGCCATCATTCCAAAGTGTGTCCTTCATGCAAATAGCTTGCTCTATGTTTAGAGGACAATACCGTGGAGGTCCACGGAGATCAACAGACAGTTGATGATGAGACGGGCATAGATGAGACTGTTGATCCTGTGTAAGCCCCAATTGATGATGATGGAGGGGGAAGGATAGTTACCTAGCTGTCATGAGACCTTCCTATTCTAGCTATCCCTTTTCCCCTTTACCCCTCTGGGTGGTGAGATGTGCTCTCACCCAGTATGTTCTAGAAGAGGATTGGCGGAGGACCATTATCCTCTGTACTTTTGCCAAGTGTGGAGAGAAGAGTTGTAGAGTTATTATCGATAGTGGGAGCTGCATTAACATGGTTTATACTGAGAATGTGAAGCGGCTCGAGCTCACCACCGTCCCATACCATCAGCCCTACCGAGTATCGTGGGTAGATTCCTCTTCTATTCTAGTCATCTATAGATGTCATGTGCCTATTAAGTCTGGTCAGTACAAGGACAAGATATGGTGTAACGTCGTGCCTATGGATGTAAGGCATATGGCCGACCTTGGTTGTTTGATTTGAATGCTATGTATGGTAGATCCAACATGTGTGTGTTCGAATTCAAGGGAAAAAAAATCAAGCTCACTCTTCTTTCACCAAAAGCTTAGTCTTGAGGCAAGAGTCTGGTGAATAAAGGGAAGGATGTGAAGGGTCCTCAGATGAAGACCTTAAATATTCTTAGCCCTAGGGAGTTTGAGCAGGAGGTTCAAGGCGATGCACCAGTGTTTGCATTTGTCGCTATAGTAGTGACCCCTGATCCTATTTTTGATATCCTAGCTAAGGTAGAGCCTCTCATCCGAGAGTTTGGAGAGATGTTCCTTGAGGATTTGCCGGATGAGCTACCACCAATGTGTGATATTTAGTATGCCATTGATTTGGTTCCTGGAACAACTCTTCCCAATCTACCCCACTCTAGGATGAACCCTATAGAGCATGCCGAGTTGAAGCAGCAAGTGGATGAATTGTTGAGAAAGGGTTTCATTAGAGAGAGTGAGTCCATGTGCCGTACTTGCACTTCTCACTCTAAAGAAGGATGGTTCCTGGAGGATGTGTGTCGACAACAAGGTTCAAAATATCGTTTTTGCGACTCGTATCGTAGATCGGAGATACGAGTACGTCTCACGTATTGTAGCTTATCACGGAGATAAGGCATCCGAAACCGAGAGACGGGTGAGATACGGGTCAAATGAAGGAATTTTGATTTAAAACTTTAGGACTTGATAGAATAATCACTAATTTACACTTAGGAATCATTAAATATAGGAAACAACCATTTATGATGGTTGAGAGAACCATCATTTTTATGACATACGTTGTCGGCGATGGAATCTATGGAAACACTATATAAACCTTAGAATTTTTGAATGTAATCTTAGGAAATATTATAATAAACATTATTAAATACTTATAAACCATTATACTTCATTACACACTTGGGTATCAATAGTTGGGAA
>JAOXJP010223363.1:0-11662 GCA_025762735.1 Platanus orientalis | reverse complement strand
CACAGATAATCATTGAGCCCGGCCTTTGTGCACATAAAATCCATGTGCAAAGCGTGCTCATGGACCCAGGGATGGACACATCAGCACCGAAAAGTGATTTACACTTTCTGGGGGGTGCTTATCACTTTTTTATGCTGACGTGTCCATCCCTTGGTTTGTGTGCATGCATTGCACATGGATTTTGTGTGCAAAAAATCCGAACTACTAATCATTCTCCCCCTAAAGCACACAAAATCCGGACTGATAATCATTCTCCCCCTAAAAATAAATTCATTAAGTTTGTGCTTTTCTTTTTCTTTTTTATGGGGAAAGGATCTCTTTACACCCAATTTGTTTGTCCCCTCGTGTCCCTACACACAAAGGGTGGGGTGTATAGGATTACAAGTTAAAACTGTAATAACAGTTTTAAGATGAAAAAATATCTACTCATAAAAATGGGGTGTTAAAACTATAAAGAAAAGTGTTCAAATGAACATTTGCTCCCTAGTTAAAAGAGGCACAAAATTCAAAAAACCATCATGTGTTAGCCTGTCGTGTGGGGACATAAGGGGACAAACAAATTTGGGTGTAGGAGATCCTTTCCTTTTCTTGAGTGGTTTTCACTTTTAGGGTACGAGTCACACTGCATACTATGCCACACTTTAAGATGCAATAGAGGATTTGCTTTTAATGAAAAAAGTGAACTCGAAAGCATCAATGTCTAAGCGGAAAGGATCTTCTCCTACCGCCTTATGGTTTTATCAAAATCCCCTTTATCAGGCATCATCATACATTTTTCCTCAGGATTTGGTGTGCCCTCTTAATGAATGCCTAAGGTTTACCCATATGCAAGGGCAGACATATGGCATCAAAAAAGTGACATGTGTTGGCCCCTGCATATGAGCGGATGTTTGACTTTCATTAAGTGGGTGAACCAAATCTGTACCAGCTTTTGGTGGTGTGGTATTTTTTCCTTGAACAATATTGTTCTCAGACCAATTATCTTTGGGTCTTCCTTGGAATTCTATATTCACAAACAAAAGAAAAACTTTAATCAATGGATTCAAGAATAGACTAGGGCAACGATTTTATGGCACATGTGGAAAGCATCAAGTTTCAATGAACGGAGTCCATCTTAATCAAATCCATTGCTTTAATTCAAGAAAACAACAATGAGACTTTCGCATGTTACAATCAAGTTGTTTGGGGGTGTGGAGATTAATGCAAGGAAGAAACCTAGATCAAAGTGATAAGCTAGATCAAGCAGAATAAAACAGGTGGATCGATCTGGAGGTGTTCAGTGCTACAGAGGAAAATGAAAAGAAGTAGGCTAAATCGATCCGATGCTTTTAGGCAAATTGATCCGACGCTTTTGGGTGGATCGATCTAGGCAGGTAGATCAAGATGACCCTTTTAGTCTGATAGATCCAACGGCGGCAAGTTGTTGTGAATTTAGAAGATGCGTGGAAGAATAGGATTTCACTTTAGTTTAACTTCTATAATATATATTAGGTTGCTATGGCCGTCTAGGGTTTCTCATTGAAGGGGTTGCTTCAAGGTGAGAGAAATGGGTTCTTCCTCGGGTTCTGAGAGAAGATGTTAGAGAAATGGTTTCATCTCAGAGTTTTGGGTTGGGATAGAGTGTGAGAGAAAGGGTGAGCAAGAAAGCTTGTAATCTTCCATTATAGTAAAATTGTTTCTCTGTGGCTCTGTGGTTTTTCCTAGTTTTGGGGTTTCTACTTAAATCTGTGATGTGGTTTTCTTGTTTGTTTGCTTGTGTTTCCATGTTTATTATTGCATCCCAAGAAAATTGCATTAAAAGGGTTTTGATCCTAATAACTGGTATCAAAGCTAAGGTTCTAAAGGAGGTCAGGTTTGACGGTTCTAAGTTCACAGTTGGTGATTCATTAAAAGCCAAGGTTTGTGATTTGGAAGAGTTCTTGATTCGATTAGGATCAATATAAGTAATGGGAGAAGATTTCACAAGGTTTTCTATTGAGAATTTCAATGGCATGAATTCCGCATACTGAATGATACAGATAAAGGACTATCTTTATCAAAAAAATCTTTATCCACCTCTTGGAGGGAAAGAGAATAAGCTAGAGATAATGTCCGATTCAGATTAGGAGGTGCTCGGGAGAATACCCCTATGTATGATTCATCTATCTCTATCATTGTCGGCTATTTTTAATATTTATAAGGAGAAAACTATGGAAGATCTTATCGTTGTCTTATCTTGGATGTATGAGAAACCATCGGCATCCAATAAGGTGTTTTTTATGAAGAGATTGTAAAACATGAAGATGGGCGAAGGTGGAGGTGTGGCTGAACATCTGAACGATTTCAAAATGGTTACTACATGTTATCTTCGGTAGGCTTCAACTTCAATGATGAAGTTAGGGTCTTAGTATTGTTGTCTTCTTTATTAGAGAGTTAAGATGGTTTTGTGATGACCATAAATAATTCATCGGATTTAAGCACACTCAAGTTTGATAATGTGGTGAGTGTTATGCTTAGGGAGGAGGTTTGGAGGAAATTCTTAAGAGATTCATCAGTGACAGGGAGTACTTTGAATGTGGAAGGAAGATAAAGGTCATCAATGAAGGAATTTAGGAGTGTTAATTCCAAGTCTATAGGAAAAGGCGGGGTGCAATGTTTTTATTGTAAGGAGTTTGACACATAAAGAGGGATTGTCTAGAATGTGCTAATAGGAACAAGGATGATAGTGTTATGGCAATATCAACGTAAAAGGAATAAATACAAGAGGAATATCTTGGAGATGCTCTCATAGTCTCCAAAGGTATGGGCACTAATTTTCATGATGAGTGGATATTAAATTTAGGTTGTCTTGTTCATATATGCTCTAAGAGAAAATATTTTGATATGTTCTAAAAAAAGAAGATAGAATTTGTGTATCTTGGTGATGGGTCAAGATATGATGTCACAAGTGTTGGGACGGTGAAAATAAAGATGTTTGATGGAGTGGTTTGCACTTTGGGTGGTGTGGTGTGTGTCCCAAAGATGCGGAGGAATCTGACATCTCTAGGCCGGATGGATTCCATGGGGTACAAGTATTCAACTGTAGGTAGAGTCATTAAAAGTGCACGAGGTTGTTTAGTCCTGATAAAGGGAGAAAGGTGTCAGGATGGATTGTATCGTCTAAGTGGGTGTACATTAACTAGTATTCCTTTGACCTCGATGGATAGTTGAAAACTGAGTATTTGGAAAAATCAACGCTAGTGCAAGGTCTCTTTTAGGGATGATGCAGAAAGAGATGTTATAGGTTTTTAGTTGGAAGATGATAGTGAGGAGGGTCTTGTGTTTAGGGAGGATGGATCGAGGTCCCTTTCTAGAGTTAACATGGGAAAACTACACATATAGTTTGGTGTGTGTAGCAGTGATTTTTGAATGCCACAAAAAGATTGTTTGCGGTGTTTACAAACGGGTTGTCTCATGTTTGGTAAGGTGCATTTTAGGGATATGACACAAAGTTCACTAAGAATGACAGGTGCAGATGATTCGTCAAGGTGGGTTTTGGAGTGAAAGACAAGGTGGGGTATAATGCACCACATAACATAAGGTTCTTGTCTTGATAAACAAGGGGTGAATGTATGAAAGCAAGGTTCAACGGGAAGTTTTCAAGGAGTTGAAGTTAAAGCCAAGGTGGAGATTGTTAATGGTATCTTTATGTCTAGTTGGAAAGGTCAGAAGAGATGAAGGTTAGGGGCATTTCTTAAAGACAAAAAGAGTGGTAAATTGTCACATAATGAAAGAGGTCTCGTCACATGGTTGCAAAAGGAAGTCTCCATGGAAGACTAATCAGTCTCCAAGTGGGAGATTGTTAAGGCATGTAGACTGATGCAAGGAAGAAACCCAGAATGAAGTGATAGGCCGGATCGAGCCAAACAAAACAAGAAGATTGATTTGTAAGTGTTTAGTGTTACAAAGAAAAATGACCAAAAGCAAGCCAGATCGATTTGATACTTTTGGGTGGATCGATCCAAGTAGGTGGATTAAGCCAACCCTTTTGGTCAAATTAATCCGACGGCAACAAGTTTCTATGAACAGATTTAAAAGGTTCATGGGAGAGTGGGATTTCACTCTAAGTCAACTTTTATAACCTATATAAGGTTGTTATAGTCGTTTAGGGTTGGAGTATGAGGTTTGAAACTAAGTGAAAATGGTTTATCATTGAATGGGTTTCTTTAAGGTAAGAGAAACGGGTTCCTTCTCAGGTTGTGAGAGAAGAGGTTAGAGAAGAAAGGGTTTCATCTCAGGGTTTTGGGTTGGGATAGAGGGTGAGAGAGATGACGAGCAAGAAAGCTTGTAATCTTCCATTATAGTGAAAAGTTCATATGTGGTTCCATGGTTTTTCCTCAGTTTTGGGTTTTTTCACGTAAATCTTTGTGTTATGGTTTCATTATAGTGAAAAGTTCATTAAGTGATGGCTATTATTCAAGATCACATGGGCTTTGTTATAGGGGGATTCAAAAGAGCTTCGAGTATACTCAGCAAAATAAGCAGAGCCTTGGGGTTTTTCTCATCAGACTAAGATTAGTGCAAGAAATTACATCTAGCCACATTTTACTAGATAGTGATTTTCTCCCAATAGTCAAAGTCATCAATGACCCGGATTTTAATCCTCAATGGGGCATCAAATACATAATTCAGGCCTGAGAAAAATAATGGTCATGTCCAACAATATTAGAGTCTCTTATGTTTCTAAGGCCTGTTACAAGGCTGCACATGCAATGTAGCTATCGTGGCAAGAGGTTACATGATTGTTGAATGAATCAAGCCAACGGCAACAACAACAACAACAACAATAAAAACCAAAATTGTCTGTGACCATGCCACAGGCTGACACATGGAAATCTAAAGGGTTAAAAGTATTCAAATAAAAAAGCAATTGCCCAAAAAAGGCACCCAACTTAAAAACACATCATCTGTCAGCTTGTAGTGCAATCAGTGAGGGCCACAGTAAATTTCCTGTCACAAACATTTGCTTGGTTTTCAATTCAGGCTGGAGATGGTTCAAAACTGTGAATATATGAAACAAAGGACATGAGTCTTAGACCTTTGAATGTTATGATGATGGCTCCAGCTAGCTAAGAGCCCTAGGAATCTCTAAGATTGTTTCTGTTGGGAAAGTGTCTAGAATTCAACCCAAGATGTAACCTGGATGACGATGTTGAGCTGTTTCAAATGCTTACATTACCAAATAAAAAAATTTGCGACAAGGTTAAAATGAGCCTTCCCAGCCACCATTTGTCTCATGTCCAAAAGATTTAAACCACTCCTAAATGGTCCTATCTAAAAATAGCTTATGTTTGAAATAAAGAAGATTCAAATTATCATAATTGTAAATTTGCATGTGTAAGGAATGTGAATTCCACGTGCATCTACTGTTAGTGATAACAAAATGCAGAACCCATTTTGACCATTTACAAAAAAAAAAAAAAAAAAAAAAAAATCTTTTTCAGGAAAGGGTTTTTTTTTTTTTTTTTTTTTTTGGTGATTCTTGAAAATAAAATTTTCCAGATTCTCTTTTTCTAGGGGTTTGGGTACCAAGAACGAGAAGTTTCCATTTTCTTGATTTTTTTTATGTGACTCCCTATTTTCTTGTAAGAAGCCATTTCATTTTCACAGAAATCTTTCTTGAAAATACTTCCCTTCTCACGAAAATGGACGTTGGCTTTTATTGTCATGGCAACCCAATAACCATAGAAAAATGACCTATGTTTTCTTTTCTTTTCTTTTCTTGTATAGTTTTCCTTCATTTTTCTTTTCTTTCCTTTTCTAATCAACTCAAGATTACCCGACAAAACCTTAAAGTCAGAAACCCAGTCTAGAATTTTAAGAATTGTAGAAGTAATTCAGACCATTAAGAATCATCCAATCATGCTAAAGCCAAGGATTGTAGAAGTTATCTCTTTGGTGGGGCTTATTCGCTGTTGAGGTTTTGATCCATTGTACACATAACACTTAGTAAACCTCATAGCCTCATAATTCTTATTATGAGGATAAGTATTGGCATATACTAACTAATATCTCTTCTTCTATAAAATAAACTATAAAAAGTCAATAATTAATAAAGGTGAATGGATAAAAATTGCTCACTTTAACGAATGCAAACCACTGCTCTTTGTCAGGTGGCGGGCACATCAGCACCGAAAAATGAATATATGCTTCCCAAAAAAGTGAAAATCACTTTTCAACACTGATGTATTTGACCCTGACAAAAGGCAGTGATGAGCGTTTGTTAAGGGAAGCGCTCATAAACCGATCCCTTAATAAAGTAGCTCTTCTAGCAAACTTTTACACGTAAACGGTACACACCTTGTCTCTTTAACTAAAATAAGTCCTTAGTAGGTTTAGGTTTGGACAGTAAGATGAACCTGAGACCATGGTGTAACCCAGATGATTCACCATTAAAGCCTGAAATTTGGTGAACATGTCATGGGATCCATTGGCTATTAGGTGGGTTACGCTATGTCCCCGAACCAAAGCATATCTCGTAATAATTTCTTATGGGCGTTTCCTTAAATTAGTGGCCATTGAATAATTTCCAGTAGGCTAAGCACTTAAAGTTAACAAAGGGAAGAAGATGACTTGAAAATAGTTGAAAAGGGTAACATTTCATTGTCAACCACACAAATTAGCAAATACCTCCATTCATTAACGTCCAAAAATGAAGAAACCGACCGAGAAAAAGGAGAGAAACCTTTGGCGTGCATTCTCTGAATATGGGAATTTTGAAAGTAGAATATTGAGGGTGACATGTTGCCACTCTTCCGTCGGTGAGGATTTTATAAGCCGACGCCTTACCTGCGCTGTGTCCGCTGATGGTCAAGCGGGTGAAAACATCAGCACCGAAAAGTTTACACTTTTTGGGGGAGTGTGAAAACACTTCTAGCACTGATGTGGCCGCCCGTTGACCTAGACGTTTGCATACGCCGAGCATAGAAAAGCCTCACCGCTCTTTCATGGGTTCACACAAAAATTAAATAAATAGGATGCATCTGATTGGATAATCACATCCACCCAATCTGTCAACTGTTATGTTTTTGGACCATAGTTCATCTATCTTCCCTATTTTTCCAAAGAGATAGAGAAGGCCATCATCCGGCCAAGGTTGGCTTTTAACCTTGTAGATACACGAGGTAGATGCCCCTTTAGCCGCATGACTCACGCAGTCGCACCAATAAGTCTTGTTTCCCGTAGTGAGTGATCACTACATGACATCTGAATATTTGAATTTGACAACCTTTTTTTTTAGTGCGTTATTCTTTTTAATTTAATTGAGCATCAAAAGATGCTTTTAACATGGTGGTTGCCATGTGTCTACCCATAGTGATTGCTATGGGAACATCACCACAGGATCCCAACTCACAGCTGTTTGTTGCAAGGTTTCTTCTAAACAGAAAGCCATGACATAGACACCTTTGTGTTTGGACACTATAGTGTCGAGGACAAAATAGGCAGTGACGGAGCCACATGGGGGCGGGAGGATCTATGGCCCCCAAACTTTTGAAAAAGCCCTAAGCTATACCATTAAGAAAAAGGGGCCAAATGTTGATTTTTTGTGTCCTACCATGTCCTCTACCATAAGTTGACACATGATGATTTTTGCATTTGATGCCTCCTTTAATTGAAGAGCAAATGTTCATTTGAATACTTTTTTGTCATTTTCACCATATACACCCAATTTTTATGGGTAACTATTTTTTCATTTGAAAACTGTTTTTACAGTTTTAACCCTATACACACAGCCTTTGTTATTGGACATGGTAGGGCATACAAAATCCTGGACAGAACATCCTCCTCTCCAACAGAAAAAACCAATTTATGTTGGATTGAAAGATCTTTTATTATCGAAAATTTTGTGCTCTTTAATTTTTAACAAAAAAAAATTATTAATAATTATTTGATTAAAATTAATAACAGCAATGATATCTATATCACAAGATAAAAGATATCATAATTGTGAATGCATATAGATTAATCGATCCTCCTTTTTATGGAAAAAAATAGAGAAAAAAAATTCTTAAAAAATGTATATATGTTTGTGCATGCATGTCTCTTCATGGTATTTTCGTTTTTCCGAAAGAGCCTCTCACATCACATAGCTCAGTTTGATATTGTCTGAGTTTGTGTTCAAATTTATTTTGTTTACAAACTTAGCCTGAAACTCAAGCCTAGTTCATTGCACTGAAAGTGTATAAGGCGAATTATAATGGGTTTAGCACAGTATAAACTCGGATTATTTAGATAATTGTATTTAACATAATTAGAAAAATTAATTTGGCCAACCTTAATACTAAGTTTCTTTTTAATTTTAATGATTTTAGATTATGGTATAATGAACAAAGTTGAGTTGAGTTGAGCCTGAGCCTAACCTTAACCCTAACAAATTCTTAATAAGCCAATTTTAAGTTTGGTTCATCTCTCATAAGATAAAATCAAGATGAGTGCAGCTTGGATTAGCTTGACTTGTTTACATAACTAATACGATCTCCTATTAAGGGGAGGGGATCCTTTGTCAATTTGATTTTGTCTATAATATTTAAATTCATCGACTCACTAACAAAGATGAAGCCCACCAAAGCCAGTAAGGGTGTCAAATGCATAGGTATTGTGTATATGATACGTAATCATGTAGAATAATATTCGTGAAGATATTGGGGGTTCCAAATTTTGCATTATTGTTGACGATGCATGTGATGAATCTAAGAAAGAACAAATGGCTTTTGTTTTGAGATTTGTTGGCAACTATGGTTTAATACAAGAATGTTTTTTGATCTTACTCATATTAAAGATACATCGTCATTGATTCTTAAGAAAGAAATGTCCAACATTCTTTTCCATCACCGTTTTAATATTCAAAATATTATTGGACAAGGATATGATGATACATGGGGCCCACATCCCCATGAGGGGCTGCATGGTGCTCTTGGTATAGAGGATTTACCCCCATACTAGAATAATATGAGGAGAACTTAAAACCAACTTAAAACCTACGCCTATGGGAGAACACGATTAGAAGAATTTCACTATGAATGAAGAACCATTATAGTTACAGATTGGGGGCTCCACTTCCAAGAAAACCTTCTTAAAACTCAAAAAAGCTTACTATTGCATGGGTTATGTCAGATTCCAAAACAAGTCAAAATTGAGTTATTCAAGTCGTTCTCTAGATCACACACATCTAGGTTACACATTAGGTTGAATTTGAGACACCTTGGCAATAAATGAGAAAGGTGAGTAAAAAGCATGAGGCTGCCTAGGACTATTTTTTAACTTGCTCTCTCCTAATATAACTGAAAGGTGACATGAAATTCACTATCATGGGTTCATTTAACTACACGAAATTTACTCACCTTTGGAACTATTAGCATGGTTTATGTTTAACTAGATTTCTAAATAAATGAGGTCTAGTTTGGGTAAATTACTGTTAACCAACAAGTTAATTTTGGTGTGCCAGTGTCACATGAGCACAAATTTGGTCTTTCTTTTGACCCTTGACGCCGGTCCAAATAGAACAACTGAAAGAATTTTCCTTCAGGTGGTTTGTCCAACCACCACTATTGTTTCAGGCAAATGTGAGGGGGAGGGTTAGTCCCTCCATATAGGTTTTTTTTTTGCCTTGTAAAAACAAGGACTTCACAAACCAGAATAATTAAAGAAGGAAACTTACTCTCTTGATTGATTAGAAGAAGGAAAAAACTAAAAATTAAAGAGAATTACAAAGAAAGACATACTTCAGGACACATCCCTATCATGCAACGCATGTGGCTGTAGAGCAAATACAACTTTGACAATATGAAAAGCTTGAATTGATTTATGATAAACAGTATTACAAAGAGTCCAATGGTTACAAAGTCCTTCTGAAGCAAGAATGGATAACAATTTTAATGCCTAAACAATAAGTTCTTAATAGTAAAGAGTGTTGTTACTGAGAGTTTATTGTAATTTTGATTGAGTATTGGTTGGTCGAGGAATCCTTTTTCCATTGCTGAGCCTCGCCTCTTTATTTATAGGCGTTGAAGTAGTTACTGAACCCCTTCCAGATATCTCTGTGGTTATTTACCATCTATCTGTTTCGGGCGAATTTCTTCCAATTTTGGAATCTGCCACATATTGCAACGAAAGTTTTCTTCTTCCAATTTCATATCCTCATTGTTAATGTGTCGGAACCAATTTCTCCACCTCCCATTGGTTATGATTTATTGGTGATAATCGCCACATGGCTTGATGTTGGCCATTATTTAATGACAGTAAATTTATGGTGTAAACAACCACAAAATGGTTCGATCAGTATACCATTTTTTAACCCCAATAGTTGTAAGTTGTGCAACTGGATGATCATTAATGTTGAAATATATTAAGTATATTAACTCGAACCTCTCCTAAGAGATGGTTTATTGTTTTATTTAAGATGGTATTAGAGCAGATAGTCACGAATTGAAATCTCCTCATGAATACAATTATTCTTGCAGCCTGTGTGCACATGCACATTTTGAGAACTCCTACCTATCTCCCCGTGGTCATTGTCCAGGAATATCCCTCAGGGAAAGTGTTGAAATATATTAATTATAGTAACTCTAACCTTTCTTACAACCTTTGGGTTTTAGGAGAAGAGATTAAATATTCCTTTATTCAAGAATACAGTGTAAATCACATTCGACACTGATGTGACCACCCCCCTTGACCCCAGCAGAGGTTAGCATACAAGGGAGGAAGTGGACAAAATCTCCCCTCTTCAAAGTGGGCTGTTGCATTTGCAATGAAAACTAAGGAAAAGAATGATTCTAAATGCAAAGGTGAGCCAACAAAGACAAATAAGAATTGCTTTCGGTTTATGTGACTTATTTATACTTTCCAAGACAAGCTGCAGAAATTAGTTAAATGGATTTATGCTTTTCTAAATGCAAATTACTGTTGGTATCGGAGCAAGCCAGTTGTTAACCTCCAGAAGCAGTGGGCTTTTATAACTCTATTGCTGAAACACAGGTCAGTGAAATGGTTAACCGACATTGTGTAATACTCATTTCATTCTCTGTAATTATTAAGTAGTTTCTGAGCTTCCTTGGCTGTTTTGGTCGTAGTGTACCTAGGGCGTCATACCTGATTTATGGGGACACGCCTTCTTAGTTCTTAACGAACTTCACTCCATGGGGTTTACACCATGGAAATCCCTCGTCTTAAGAAGCCCAAATTTTATCAGATGCCCCAGAAACGAATACATCATCTGTTATGTTCAATGAATTACAAGCAAATAGCTCAAGAAGTGATTCATACTCCATGAAGTGATGATATAGAGTGTGAATGGTTCACTGTACACCTTTCCTCGATTCATGGATCCAACTATTATTGTAATTTCACGCTTGTACAACGTAGCCCTAATTATATATGTATAATGTTGGGGGACGGGCACAACTAGATCATCTTGTACTTTTTGCCTTCTGTCATAGTGAAAAATCGCAGCAACTCCGTGGATGTAGCTCAAGTTGGGTGAACGTAGATAGGCTAAGTTTGATCCAATTGCAAGCGGAAAAGATTGTATACGGAAATCTGCTTTTCCTGATATATTAGGATGGCAGTAAGGGGTGGAAACGTCAGTACTGAAAAGTGATCAGCACCCCCCAAAAAGTGAAAGTCACTTTTAGGTACTGATATTCAG
>JAOXJP010223352.1:0-11662 GCA_025762735.1 Platanus orientalis | reverse complement strand
GGATTCCCGTGTGGTGGAGATGGTATTATTGGGCCTGCCCAGTCTCCTGGACCTTTTATGGATTGGTTGTTTCACAGTTTGGAGATATACAAGATAAGCTTGACACAGGTGAGACAGTGGAAAATTTTGTGAGGAGTTATTTTGGGTTCGAAAATGACTTCTTAGGAGTGATTTCAGCTGTGCTAATTGGATTTGTAGTGCTCTTTGTGTTCATCTTTGCTGTTTCAATAAGGATATTTAACTTCCAGACGAGATAAGAAAACCATGCATCAAGTAGTAAGCAAAGGTTAAGTTTTCCCTAGAAATGGATGATCATTCCTGTCAAGAATGCACTCCTGAGGCTTTGGAATTGTACATGTGAAACTTTTTATGGCCGCAACTCTTAACAATATTGAATTAGTAATTGTCATTAAACCATTTTTATTTAGAATCTGAGAGTGCTTACACCAGATGGGTTTTTTGGTGGAAAGAAATACTCCAATACTAACTTTGGGATGGACAAAACGTCCTTACATCACATAATTCATCCCCAACTAGAGCTTAGCTATTCTATGAGACTCATAGTTCATATCTCTCAAAACATGAGAGTATTACCATTGCCTGGATTGGAGCCTTATTTTCACTCACACTAACCTTGTAACCCTTAAAAAAAGAAATAGAAAGAAAAAAATAATAATATCATAAAGAAGACAAAAACTCTTACGTTAAACATGCATGTCATGGAATATAAGCTGTGTAGGCAAAACTAAATCACGTAACTACCTTTAACCAGTTCTATGTTCTGCCTTTAAGCTGTGTCTGTTTAGAGGCAATTGGCAGCAATAGGAAAACGCGGGAATACCACCATCGGAATCTGTGGCAAAGTAAAGTATGAAAATGTCATCGTTTTTTGTCACTTTACTTTCCACACTTCTCCTTGTATTTAGCAGGAATAGGTAACAAAACAATTTGTAAGGTGTGAGGCAAAACGTAGCAAAGTGTGGGAAAATCTACATTTCCCAAGACAGTTTTGTTAAATAGTTTTCCCACCTTTTCTCATAAACCAGTTAGGGCAATTTATGGGAAAATGTGAGAAAACTGTACACATTCCCACCCTCCCCCCACCTTTGCCTCTAAACAGACAGCCTTTGGTTTTGTGACATTCAATTGCAAGTGCTAAGGCCTGTAAATGTAATTGTTATTTATTTTTATATAGACCTTGGGGTATGGGGATAGGAATAAGGTTTGGGACAAGATCGTCTCCAACATATGCTGGAGGAAAACCTTTTAGCATGAGATGGTGTGTTGACACCTGTTCCATTTTCCTTAAAAATAAAAGGTAAAATGGGATGGGTGTCAACACAGCAGAACTGTGGACAGTTTTCCCAAACCGTATCACCTGCGCCACATCCATTTGAACCAGCTTTTGTCCCACTCTCCTTATTGGGACAGGTCTTGTTTTGTATGGATCCTCTGTTAGTGTATAGATGGGACATTCTCACGGATCCCTATTGCTTTATGGATATGTATAGACATAAGGGCCTGAGGTGGGATTAGGTACGGTAGTTTAGAAAGTGCCTAAAGTTGGAATGACATTAGGGCTAATACTGGTAGCGCCAAAAAAGTTATAGATGTTTTTCACTTTTTAGCACTGATATGTCATTCCAACTTTAGCCACTCTCGAAGTTGTCCAACCAAATCCTCAATGTAATGACTGAGGTGGGATTAGGTTCGACAACTAAGAAAGTGACTAAAGCTGGAATGACATTAAGGCTGACACATCAGCACCAAAAAAGTGATATATACTTTTTTGGAGATGTTTTTCACTTTTTGGCATGATGTGTTAACCCTGATGTCATTCCAACTTTAGCCACTCTTTAAGTTGTCTTATCAAATCCTCAGTATAATGACCGAGGTGAGATTAGATACGACAACTTAGAAACTGACTAAATTTGGAATGACATTAGGGCTCAGCACTGAAAAAGTGATATACACTTTTTAGTACACCAATAAAAAGCTCCTTATATGCTATTTAAATAACCCCACTTCAAAAGCCCAGCCTTGTCTTCCACATCCCTCTATCCTCCTCGACCAGTCATAGGTTTGGTCACATCACCAATGGAGTACTCTACCACCTAGGTCTTTGTGAGGAGGTCACCGGGGGATCCCACTATGGATCTGTGTACCAATTCCGACGAACACATTCATTAAGTAAGCTGACTGCGTTGTTTGTTCTTCTTCCGGGGTTGTCCACGTTGGCAATCCTATATACAAGACTAATGGATGAACCCGTGCTTTGAAAACGGTTATGGCTGGTCATGTTTCCCACGGTTTTTGTAACTGATTGGTCGTTGGAATTCAACTACCATACATTATATGAGTCAAAGCAGCCGTGCTATTTTTTTTACAATCCAAGCACTCGTGATGTTACCACAATATAAAAAAAGTTACCATCAGTAGTGTGTACTATTCCATTTACAATTCAAGCACTCATAAAATTACCATGAAAAACATAAAATTTTACGGTCATGTTGTGAGATATATGGTTCAAATTTTTACTATCCTTGTTTGAAACCCTTACCAACTGTTTGAGTGTTAACAAGTTAATATATTTCTTTTGACTAATTTACCACCCTCAAAAATAAAATTTCTGAAGTCGAATGATTGTATCGCCAATGCTGACATTACAACATATACCATATATTTATACCTGTGCTAACACACACACATATATATTATAAATACTACATATATATTCTATAGTTCATAGTTTATAATATACTTTAGTACTTAAAATATCTTATTTTTAACTTATTTTATTATATAATATGTACGATATATATTTTATATGCTATATACTTTATGATTTGAACTACCTATATTTTCAATTTAAATAGTGTCTTTTGAAATTTATAAGTTGGCCACAATAACCAGTATATGTTATTACACGTACTACTGCTGCAAATCTGTTGAAATTGGTTTGCTTTTACTACAGAATCATTTACAGATTGTTATTTTTTTTTTTTTAAGGTAGAGGCCTTGTGGAAACTGTCAACTATCATGACTTAAAAAATTTGTGAAGATTTAACTAACACATTGAAGAAATTATATATAGATTAGCAATGGGTCTTGTTCTGAATTTTAAAAAAAAAAGACTTTTTATTAGTGATAATAGTATGTAGATTGGAAAATTCTTACAAAGTTACAATCCTTGCAATTCCTTTTGGAACACCCTACTTTGATCCGCAACCAAACCAAGGTCCTCCCCCCACCCCAGCTACCAAACTTTAGAAGCGAAGAAATCCAACAGTTGTTTGGCATCCTGCAACCTGCATGAAGGTGAAGTTTGTAGCTCACCCAATGGTCGCCATGCCGTAAAGATCTCAGATCAAATGATACAAAGGGATCTGGACCTGAAAAAAGTTTAAAACAAGATTTATGAGAATGAATCAGAGAAAGCTGAAAGCCACTCTAACTCTCCAGCATGCCAAGGACACTCCAAACATTGATAAAAACATTCCTCTTTCAATATAGGGGGAAGAAATCCAATAGGTTTTTGGCATCATACAACTTGTGTCAGGTTGAAGTTTTTAAACCCTCATTATGAATACTATCATAGACCACTACATTCCGTCATACACTATTGCGAACGATAGCAGAGCGGGAGACAGGTTGATAGAATCCCTAATGGGTTTTATTTGTATGTCTTAGGTTGCTTAACAATGCAACAGAGTGATTATTCAAGCAATTTAAAGTATGAATTAAATATTTAACAATTAGAATAACACATGCAATCAAACCAAACAAGCAACACAATCTCACAATACATAGTAGATTTACAGTGTTTCGGCCTTCCACTTGGTCTATTTTCATTCTAAAAGCTTGTCACTGAGCTATGATTTTTATTAATAGAATTTACTATCTATTACATAAAAAATCATTAAAAACTGACTTCCAATTTACACACCCATGAGAATCTATTTGTTGTAAATTACATAAGTCTGATAGCTCCAGCGGACTTTCAAACACCTCTAGTGATTCCGACGAAGGTAATACTGCTCCCGATGACTCCGGCGAGAATTTCAATCAACAGTAAATAAAGTATATGTGTCTAGAGTTTAATCTCCAGATTGTTTTCCTCTCAATTCGATAATTAAACCATAGTTTCAAATCCTTTTTTGGATTGATGCCTCTCAATTGGCTGATATGACTATGGTATAAATCAATTCTCTTTAGAAAGATTTCTCAGTAAATATAAACCATTTAGGTTCTATCTCTCAAAGCTTTCAGGGATTCTAGGTATGAATACCCTAAATGCACAATCCTCACAAGATTTAATCAATAAACACAAGATTGAGTTAATAATAAATACCTTTTTAGATTTAAAAGAGTATAACAATAAGTTGCAGAGCTTGAGCCAAAGAACCTTTACGTAGCCTCAATATTTTTCTTTTGAAGTTGGGTTTCTTGTAAAGTTTTTGGGATGCTCATGGTATTTATAAATACCTTAAAAAATTGCCTTAATTCATCCTCTAACGGACAAATAATCCTAGCCTTTGATTTTTTCAAAATATTTTTTTCCAATTTTTTCACACTGGACCGGTCCACCCATTCTTTGATCGGTCCAGTGTTATGTGGATCAGTCCAAGTGCCCTCTGTCAGCACAAACCCCCTATACTTGAGGGGTCATGGATTGGTTCAGGTGTAAGCATGATCGGTCATCTAAGACACCCAGTGCCAGAGACCTCTTGGATCAGTTCAAGTGCTTGGACCACTCCAAGAAAGTGTTGATTGGTCCACCACCCCTAGTTTTTTATTCTTTTTTATATTCTTTGAGTTCCATACTTAACCAAAGCTGTGAGAGTGCATTCTAAGTCTTGGGATAGGTCCATTTAAACCATCCTAAGGCGTAGGTCTCTGTCTCATAAACAATTTTATTTTACTTTACCTTTAAGTGTGGATTGGTAATGTTGTGAGCTAAGTCTAGAGAGTGTCTTCTGATGTAGTCTTAAGAAGTGTAATCTAAAGCTTGGTCTTACCGGTCTTGTAAAGATCTTATTAAAGTTTTCTCCAAACTAGGACTTACAAGAACTTTTGATACAACATAATTATACCATGTACTCCTAAATACATGACCTTCTAATGTACCATTTTTGTCATAAAATTGATAATTACAATATATATTCTAATAACCTCCCCCTTTGTCAATTCTATGACAAAACACAGCAAGTAATGAATTAAAAAATACAACAATACAATTCAAATACTTGTGGTGGCTCCTTCTCAAGTAAATCCCTCTCAAGTTGTTGTGACCTGTCATGTCTATATCACACAAAAAAAAAAAAGAATACATTTCTCACAAACATAGTGATACAAATAAGGATGTAATTATAAAAATATATGCAACATTCTCAAGCATTCTCATTCACACACAAGCATGCATATGTATCATGATTTTACTTTTTATTTTTTTCATTGCTCCCCCTATATATGTGCTTCCAATTCACCCCTTTTTGTCATAAATTGACAAGGGTAAAGCAATGCAATCCATTTTATTTAAAAAAATGTCCACAGTTTTAATTTCACAATGATATGATATATCCTGTAATAACAAATCTAATAAACCTATTTGAAGGAATAGGCAAGTGTAGAAGAATCTATTTGTATGTTTCTAAGAGATTCAATAAACCATCTCTCAATCTTTATCTAGATGTGTATTACAATTCCAAGTAAAATACACCATCTGAGGCCTTTAACTTCCTTTAGAGATAGTTGTTGAACATCTAGTCACATATCACATTTAAGAACCAAAAACAAGTACTGAATTTGTAAGTTGACTAGGATTGTTACAAAACACTCTCATCAGGCTTTCTTTCAATTTTAGTGTCTTCCAATCCTTGTGAGGTCCGCAGAAATCATTTTAAAATGCTTAAAATATTTCACATATCCCTATTGAACTTCTCAATGTACCCAAATCTCTTTGCATCAATTTGTTCTAAAGATATGACTTTCTCCTCAACCAACTCCCTAATAAAATGATGTCTAGTGTCTATGTGCTTGGTTTTGGAGTGTTGAATTGGATTTTTAGAAATTTGAATAGTACTCAAATTGTCTATAAACAAACTCGTGGTATTTTAACTTAATTTATATTCCAATAGCATCTGTTTCATTAAGATGAGTTGAATGCTTCCATTCTAGCTTTAATGTACTTAGCCTCAATAGTAGATAGTGAAATTGAGTTTTGCTTCTTCTTGTGCCAAGCAGGTAGACAACTGCCTATATAGAAACAATGTCTTCCACTAGTGCTTTTCTTGTCATATACATTTTCAGCCTAGTCAACATCAATATATCCCGCAATTTTACTATTGATATCAAATGGATACCAAAGTCCATAGTTGATGGTGCCCTTAATATATCTGATAACTCTCTTAGTTGCCTTTAGATGTACTCTTTCGGGTCAACTTGGTATCTAGGACATGCACCAACACTAAAAGATATGTTTGGTCTCCTTACAGTCATGTAAAGAAAACTTCTTACTATCCCTCTATATAACTTGGTGTCTATACTTAGACCACTAGTGTTTTTAGTAACTTTGTCACTAATGCTTATGGGAGTGTTAAAAGGTTTTGACTCATTGAGTCCAAACTTTAACACCAGTTCTTTTACAAATTTAAACTGGTTCATAAGTATACCATCTTTGGTATATCTAATTTGTAAAGTTAGGAAGAATCTTAGTTCTCCTTCCATACTTATTTCAAATTTTAATTTCATTGTTTGGAAAAATTCATCTGACAT
This sequence comes from Platanus orientalis, assembly GCA_025762735.1. NCBI lineage: Eukaryota > Viridiplantae > Streptophyta > Magnoliopsida > Proteales > Platanaceae > Platanus > Platanus orientalis. The sequence continues at coordinate 4,888 of JAOXJP010223352.1, read as the reverse complement.
CTCTTCACATATAAACCCAAAAATGATATCTACATAGATTTGCATTATTAGTATGTGATCTTTCTTCTTCTTGATAAAGAGTATTTTATCAACAATCCCTTCACAAAGTCATGTTTATGAAGGAACTTTGTTAATCTCTCATACTAAGCTCTAGGAGCTTACTTCAAGCCATAGAGAGCCTTCTACAGCCTGTAGACATGGTTAACTTGATGTAGATCCACAAACCTTTCTAGTTGCACACAGACTTCTTCTTGAAGTACACCATTCAAGAAGGTTCTCTTAACATCAATTTGAAATAATTTAAATTTCAGGTTGTATGCTATAGCCAATAGAATCCTAGTGATTCTAATCAGGCAATTGAAGCAAATGATTCTTTAAAGTCTATGACTTCAATTTATGCATAACCTTTTGTTACCAACTTTGCTTTATTTCTCACTATTGTTCCATGCTCATCTATCTTATCTTGAAAATCCATTTGGTACCTATTATATTCTTGTCTTTTGGTCTCTTAACAAGATACTAAACATCATTTCTTTTGAATTAAATAATTTCTTCTTGTATGGCCATAATCCACTTCGGATCCTCAAGAGCTTCCTTAACTCTTTTGGGTTCAATCTTTGAAGTGAAACACAAATGACTTATGATGTTTTCAAGTTGCTTCCTTGTTTTCACACCATCATCCAGATTTCCAATTATATCTGTAGTGGAGTGTCCTTTTGTGATCCTCTTTTCTTTAGGATTCTCTATTACCTCCTCATGGTTATCTTCTAATTAATCACTTGAATCATGATTAGATAAGTCTTCCTTATATTCTTCTTTCTCTAGATAATCAACATGAGGTTCTATTGATATTCCTTTAAGTCCTTGCTTTGATCATCAATAACTACATTGCTAAATTCTTCTGTGAATTGAGTCATTTTGTTAGAGACTCTATAGGCTCTACTTCTACTAGAGTATCCAAGGAAGATTTCCTCATCACTCTTGGCATCAAATTTTCTAAGATTTTATCTTTCCCTAAGTATATAACAAGTGCTATCAAACACTCTAAAACATTTGACATTTGGCTTCTTTCCATTCCATAGCTCGTAGGCTGTTTTAGTGGTTCCAAGCCTTAGATATACCCTATTTATTATATAGCTTGTTGTATTTACAGTTTCAGTCCAATACTTTTTAGAAGTTCCTTACTTTTTAACATGACATTTTTCATGTCTTGAAACATTATATTCTTCCTTTCAGAAACTCCATTTTGTTGGAGTGTTTTAGGAATAGAGAATTCATGTTTAACTACTAACTCATTGCACCAAGTTAGAAATTTATGATTTTTAAATTCTCCTCCATGATCACTTCTTATTCTTTTAATTGAGAGTTCTTTCCAATTTTGGTATTTGTTTATAAATCTTTAAGAATTCATCAAATGCATATAATTTCTCTCTCAAGAATGCTACTTATGTATATCTAGAGAAATCATCAACAACAACTAGGAAGTACCTCTTGCCACCTAGGCTCTCCTTCCTAATGGGACTATCTAAGTCCATATGCAAGAGTTCTAAGGGTCTAGTTGTAACGCTCTGAACCCGGAAAATCCACTATTCAGATCAAGGACATTACCATAAGAAGGATATAACAATTTCAACTGGTTGTTCCCAATGCCGTTTGTCCCTTAAAACTATAATTTGGCAAAAATCCATATGTCATTTCTACTGAAATTTTGATAGCGTAACAGCTGTAATATGGAACCCTAAGAAAATTCTCAAATCATGTAAGGAGGGTACCTGATAAATCATTGAGTAAATAGCACTCCAAATATGTAATATCATCCACACATCACCGTTGTCCTTTCCGACAACTCCACAAACTTGTAATTATTTCCTCATTCATTAAAAAAACATCTAATAAGCATAAACATTAACAATTAAGTTTTTGAATGCATTTTAAGTTCCTAAATGCAGTTTTTTGATGAAAATAAAATAAGTCTCCTAAAGAAAAGAAATGGTTTTCCATCACTTTTTTTTCTTCTGATGTCCCGTTACGTGCTCTTTCACCCTCGGAACATAGTAATGTAGTCCACCCACTAAGGAATCGATCCGTCTCTATCTAAAAGGTTTTAATAAAGTGGGTCAACTCACAGCTCATGTAAGTAAGTAATCCCAAGTTAATGTTTTCACAATCACCAACCATCCACATCAAATAGCAATAACGCACAGTATATGATGTAAACAATATTACAAATAACTGGATTTCATAGTGTAGACATTTAATTTCATTTCATGTAATGCAATACGATATCTTAAACACTAAGCCTAACAATAGAGGTGAGGAAAATTATATGTTATGATCATTGTAGTGGATTTTCAGGTTGAAATCACACTATAAAAGGTAAGCTACTCACAGGTGCGTCTACCTGACTATCACCCCCATCCGTGTCTCCAATAGACTAGATAACCATCCATACATCTGTATACGAGATAACCATCTACGTAATATACACAAGATAACCCTTAGTGTCTCTAATACAACGGATAACCATCTGTATCTCTGTATACAGGATAACCATATGTGTAATATACAAAGGACAACCCTCCATGTCTCTAGCATAGGACAACAAATTCATAAGTGAATCCAATCTCAATCCGAATTTCCCTTGGTCCTTTATCTGTAAAACTTGATATTAATGTATTTACTATTAGAAACAAGCAGTCATTAAAGTGCATAGGTCGTTACTTCTAACGTTGATTAACCAACTCTTATACCTATATACCCCTTTTATTTGAAAAGTTTTTTTTACATGTATAACAACACTAAGTATTTTTCAACCCATTTTCAATGTCTAATTCTTTCATTTTTCTTTTCCCAAACAAGATGAACCATAAAGTTCTTAGTATCCAAAATATACATCCATCTGTAAGAAAATCCTCATTTCTTCATCCATAAGACAACGTTTACATAAACTACTGCAAAAATTTCAGCAATATATATATTTAAACTCAACAAGTGTATAATCCCTATCAACAAGAATGTAGCTAATATTTCATGAGTAACTAAGTACACCATTATCAAGCATTTGAAGATGATTCATTTTTTATGGATATAAATTTTACTAGTAGTTCACTGCAAAACAACAAACATATAAAAATGGTTCATGTGAATATTTTGATACAAACGAGTTTATATAGATGATTCATGAAGAGTATTAATACCAATCTACAGAACAATGGCTCATAAAAGTTGGTTTATGTAAAAAAAATATATTAATAGAAATCCACAATTTCTTATATACTATACAACGGAATTACAAATAAGATTCATTCAAAAATATTAATGTAAAACTTTAGTTATTTATCTACTAAATAGCAACATTATAATTAGGATTCAAGTAAAGTTATTACTACAAATTCATTGATATTTAGCTACCAAAAGCAACAAGTTTATAAATTAAGAATTTTTAATACAAATCTAAAATTACTTAACTACAAAACAATAATTACTGAATAAGGTTCATGTAAAAATACAAAATCCATTTTTTCTCATTTTTTTATTAATATATTTATTTATTCATTTGACTACTGGTAGTAGTTTATAAACATGTTTATGCGAGTGTATTGATTTAATCTACAAGTGTTTCATTACAAGTCAAGAAGCCTATGAATAGATATAAACACATAAAACTAAATTAAAAAATCAAAGATCAGTTGTTTGTATAGATATGTAATTTGCCTAAATCTAAGGGGTTTATCATTCTACGACAATATTTTCATCTAAAATCCTCTACTCTTCCTCTCTCTTTTTTCTGTTGTTTTTCTCCTAATGAGTCGCTGTTGGGAAACTGTTTTAAAACACCCAGATTTTGTGTGCCCAGATTGAAAATCTGACTGGGTGAGCATGTTTGAACCAAAATAAAAGTGGGACCCACAAGTTGTTTGAGGCCGGTCCACATGGATTCATGTTCACCTCAATGAGGAGAACAATGTTGTATAGTTGGATGCTCAAAACCGCTAATGTGTAAATGAGAAATTGTCTCTAAAAGTGCCTACTTGATCACTGGAAAAAGTGTGTGAAATTTGAATAGTCCCACATGGACTAGACCATAAAACCTTGTGTGTTCATATACACTAATGTTGAACATAAGTTTAGGCCCCCAGGGGCACCACTGTTTTGTGGATGGGGGAGGACCTAGCCAACATGGGTCAAGCCTATATTTAAACACACACACACACATGCCAGGTTAGGTTGGGTCAACAATAAGAAAATAAATAAATATAATTTTTATTACTATTTTTTCTTTTTTGCTTTCTCCCATAATCTGTTACACATGTAGGGACATGTCTCTTACGAACAGGTTTTACCGTTTTGCCCTTGTGAAGGTGTGTCCATTCGTACGAATTTTACAATTTTCCCTTGGAGACTGTTGGACTGAATAGACACACATGTGGCTATTAAATCACACCTATTGACACATGTCCATTCCATAAGGACATGTAGGTGTCTCTTAAGTCATCCTCTTTCACACATGTCTTTTCCGTACGGATGTGTAGGTGGCTACTTAATTGCAGCTTTCTGCATTCGTGTTTGTTCGAACACCAAAAGTTGTATCCCTATGCTTGTTCTAAACAGACCTGAACAAGTATATAAATAAACGTTCCTCCTTCATTTTATTTATTCGATTCAACTCAATTCTGAATTCAAAATTCGTAATGTTCCTTAGGCATCATAAAGGATGTCCGAATTAGGCATCTAGAGAGCATGATAGCGTGTTTGTGTTCTAAAAGAGAGAGTACAACACAACGTTGATTTGCCAAGCACATAGATTGTAGTGCTTCTTCTGTGTGTATAGATTATTATATCCTGGGAGCCAGACACTCAAAGAGTTCTAAGCACCTATATGAGCTGT
>JAOXJP010223341.1:0-11662 GCA_025762735.1 Platanus orientalis | reverse complement strand
TTTAAAATCAATTTGAATATTTTATTTATATGAAATAAATATAATTTGTTAATAATAGTACTCATAGAATATAGACCTAACAAAAAAACCCCGATACAAGTGAAGAAGGATATCCTCTGATAGGCAACAAACACTAAAGTGATGAAGACAATACTAAAAGTGGATGTAAGTTCAGGTAATGCAAAATTATTTACAAACACCTTAGATAAAATGTAATTTAACAAAGAAAAAAAAAAAAGGGATTTGTATAACTTTAGCCAACTAGTTGACAAGAATCTCTAACCATGACTATATGATGGAAACCACAATGAATAATCATGCAGAATGATAAATTTTATCCACATTAATTATTCAATGTTCATCACCCTTGGAGGGTTAAGGAGGCGGTTAATTAAAAAGATAAGTTTATTTACAAAAACATTAAAACATAAGAAAACTAACAAAATTTTCCCAGTCAGCTGGTTGCTGTGAAAAGGTTTTCTTATGAAAAATTTTCTCGAAAAATAATTTTTAAGTTGTCTGCTTGCCATGAAAGGTTGGTTCTATCATTTTCTTTGCTTTTCAAATACAATTCAAAGCAACTAGACTGGACCTTATAAAATCAGGAACATAATTAATTGGAAAGAAAAAAAAAAAAAAGACAATTAGTCAACTCGCCCATTTCCTAGAACTTGAGCTTGAAGGGAGACTGGTATCCTCTTCCCCGAGAACTTAATGTGCCACCATGAGCACACAAAGGGGGGTGGGGCCCATACACTTTTTGCAAGCCACACTCCCCCTGTGTGTCTCGGTTCATGACAGTGCACTAATTTCTCGTCGCGGAGGATGTGAATCCCCCCTTCAGTTCAACAAGTTCTTGAAAATGGGTGAGTTGACTAAGCGTCTTCCTTTTTCTTTCCAATTAATTATGCTAATGATTTTATAAGGTCCAGCTTGGTTGCCTTGATAAATCCACTAGGGATAGCAATGTTTGACATGACCCATGAATCCGATATGAACCCAACATAATATAACCGGGTTAGGGTTGATTGTAAATGTGTTTTGGGTCAAACGAGTTGTCACAATTAATAAATTGGTCGGGTTAGGGTTGAGCCATATAGTTGTATACCCTTAACTTGACATGACAAAAATATGATCCGACAACATGAATTATCACATAACCCACGAAACCCAACATGAAATAAACAGGTTAGGACTGACTGTAAATGTGTTTCAGGTCAAATTGGGTTGACCCACTTTGACACGATTAATAAATTGGTCAAATTAGGGTTGAACCATATAATCGTATACCCTCATTTCAACACCACAGGAGCCTGACCCGCCAACTCGAATTGTCACCCCTAATTAATCCACCTCTTTGATGGACCATTGGCGCACAACATGAATCTAACCCACTAACATGAATTACCTTATAATCCGTGAACCTGACATGAAATATGCATGTTAGGATTGACTATAAAAGTGTTTTTGGATCAATTGGCTCAACCCGCTTTGACACAATTAATAAATGGGTCAGGTTCGGGTTGAGCCATATAATCATATACCCTTCTCTCAAACAATACAAACCCAGCCCACTAACACAAATTGCCACCCCTATTTATTGGAGCCGTATCCCCTATGCCACCTTGGGGTGAGCCCAGACACAAAGGAGGGTGGGGCCCATATACTTTTGCAGGCCCCCCCCTCCCCCTTGTGTCTAGGCTCACTTGGGCACACCTGTGCTCACCACAAGGTGGCGCCGAAGATATGAGTCCCTATTTATCACCCATGACTTCTCTTTTTCGTTACACGTTATTATATTGTTATCATTATATGGTCTCAACATGTTCTATGGCTACGGAGGATCCTAAGTGGTCAGTAACTTAAAGAGCTGACCTGTTAGCTATATAACATGGGGACTGTTGTATCACCTAACCTTTAATGCCTTAATGTCGATTCCTGTTGAATGGGAGCAAATGTTATGTAATTTTGAATGGTGCCTCTTTTAAATAAATAAATAAATAATAAAGAGCAAACTACTTAGTAGATCTATGTGAGCACGGGCGGCACAAAAAATATGGTAATTGATGGGCTTGGAATTGGTGCACGGTTGGGCCGAACATCAAAATCACTCGAGTAAAAATCCCAAGCCCAAAGAGAAATCTAAGCCTTACCTTAGTCAAACCCAAGACTCTTGAGCTGATAAGATTTCCGAGCCAACCCCAAGACTCCCAAGCTGAAAAACCCCGAGATTCCAGAGTCTCAGAAAACAAGGCGTCACGAACCCAATCCAAGGGCACTCATACAAGAAATGATACCATGTGTCAATGAGGCCAAACCATAAGAAAATGTTTGGGATTGAAACCAAACAATATCCCGTAACGACAGGACAATCAACTCATATCTAACCACCCCTAGCTAATTTGGCTCCTATAACAACTCCCAGGAGTGTTACCCGAGTAAGGGGTGTTGAGCTGGGAATCCAAGAATAGTGACGAGGCCAAGTGTTATAAAGAGGCTGATTGCATCGACGAAAAGTATGATCAATACATTCCTCAAAATTACATACTATTTTCTCCTCTCTTAGATTTCTAACTTGATCGTCGGAGTGCAACCGCCCGACACCCGATTGGTGCAATTCTTGGTTTATGTCCTCGCAGGTCCATATGATCGTCAGAAAGCCCTATACTTATCTGGCCAAACCCAAGTGTCAAAATTTGGGACTCATTAGTTGGCGCCATTTATGGGAACTGTGGTTAAAACGGCTCATTTAGACTAAAAGTACATAGTAAAAACCAAATTCATGGATGCACGAAGGAATAACCCAAGGAATGCCACGACACATAACGATTAAACCAATCAGACTGAAGATGAGGTTGGCGGGTCCGATCTCGAATGACGGGTGTAGAACCTCACAAAAGTCATGGAAGAGATTGCTCAACAAAATCAACAACTTTTACAAAGGATCATCAACTGAGAAGAACAAGAGACTCGTGAAGGACTACGTGGTGAAAATCCCACTTCATCAGGAAGCAAAAACAAAGAACGAATGGGAGAAATAAAATCACATCAATTTGAGAGGCATCACGATGGAGAACACTTTCACTAGAGTCAAATAGAGGGAGGAGGTCTAAGTAATCCGCCAATGGATGAACGACTCAAGGCAGTACAAGACCAACTGAAAGATGTCATGTGGACAGTGAAGGGGAATGAACCATCAACTGTAGAAGACTTGGTTAGAAGGACCGAGTTTCCTTTCTCGGTCCAAGTGATGAACTTCCCACTTCCTAAAAAATTATGCACCCCTCAAATGGAAGCATTCGAAGGGACGAGAGATCCTCTTGATCACTTGGAGACGTACAAGACACTGATGCACCTCCAGGCCCTTCTGGATGAGATCATATGTTGAGTTTTCCTTTTGACTCTCAAGGGTCCTGCCCGCGCATGGTTCGGAAGGTTAAAACCAAGGTCCATTGATAGCTTTCTAGACCTCAGCAAGTGGTTTGTTAGCAATTTCATAAGTGCTTAAAGTTGCTGGAAGCCTATAACCTACCTCTTGAACATGAAATAGGAATGAGATGAATCACTGAGAAATTACATCACTCGGTTTAACAGGGAAGCCTTACTGGTGGACAACACCGATGACAAGGTAATATTAGCTGCCTTGATGAGGGGGTTACAACCATCTAGGTTCTTGTTCTCTCTGTCAAAGTCTCCACCAAATATCCTTAAAGAGCTTATGGTGAAAGCACAAAAGCATATGAACGCAGAAGAGGTGATGACAGCCCCAAGGGGCGGAGGAGAATCGGAAAAAAAGAAAAGAATGGACGGATCGGGTGGGTCAAATTAGAGCCGAGGGTAAGGCGATCAGCCCCACCAACTTGAGCAAAAAGTAAGGAATCTCAAGTCCCGATTTTCCAAGTATACCCCTCTTAACATAGCTCCTAAACTCATTCTAACAGAGATTAGAGATGACCCCACCCTTAAATGGCCAAGGAAGTTGAAGGTCCCCCAGCATAGAATGCTAGAGGGAAATACTGTCGTTTTTATCGAGACCACGGTCATGACACGAATGACTGTTTCGAACTAAAGGAGTAGATTGAAGAGCTGATACAGCGGAGAAGACTGCAAAGATTTGTAATGGCTTAGAAGACAAACGAGACCAACATGCCACACAGATAACAAGCTGTAAAGGAAAAAAGAAGGAATCCCAACCCTAGGTGAAATCAAAGTGATATTAGGATGATTTAGAGGAGGAGGCGAATCTGCTTTGGCCCAGAAAGCTCATTTACGAAGATCCAAGCATATGAAGGGAAAGGATGTCTACACGATTGAGAGACCGGTGAAACAAGCCCAAAAAATCGATCACCTGATCACTTTCTCAGAAGAGGACTCTGCACGGCTGCAACACTCACATGATGATCCCCTTGTAGTAACAATCATGATCATTGGGTACAAAACGTGGAGAGTGTTGATAGACAATGATAGTTTCACTAACATCTTGTACCTATCTATTTTTAAGCATATGAGAATCCCGGAAGATAGGCTACAGCCCATAGGGGCCCCCTAGTGGGATTCACGGGAGATAAGATCTTCCCCCTAAGGTCCTTAGCCCTATCACTGACAGCTGGCCTCGGAGCATAGCAAGTCACCAAAGAGGTGATCTTCTTAGTGGTTAACTGCCCTGCCCCTCGGCATACAATGAGATACTAGAAAAACCCTTTTTGAATCAGATGAAAGCGATAACCTCTACTTATCACCTAATGATGAGATTCCCTACAGAGCACAGGGTGGAAGAAGTCAGAGGCAACCAAACCATGACACAGGAATGTTATAGTCCATCTCTTTCGGACAGTCTATAAGAAGAAACCATGATAGTCAATGATGAAAAAGCAAAGAAGATAAGCCCGATGGTAGAACCAGTGGAAGACCTTTTAAAATTATTGTTGGATGATCGGGCACCCAACCAGAAGGTCCAACTAGGAAGCCTCCTTAGACCAATTCAGAGAAAAAAGATAATCGAACTTTTAGCCCAACACTGAGACATCTTTACTTAGACACAGAAAGACATACCCAACATCAATCCATCGGTGATGGTACACAAGTTGAACATTTGCAAGTCTGCCAAAATAGTGCAGTAAAAGATGAGGAATTTCGTGATAGGTCGAAATAAGGCAGTTGTAGAGGAAATTGACAAGCTCTTGGAAGCTAAGTCTGTATGGGAGGTACACTATCTGGAATGGTTGTCAAACATGGTACTGATTAGGAAAATTAATGGAAAACGGAGAGTATGTGCTAATTTTACGGACCTGAATAAGGTCTATCCGAAGGACAGTTTTTCTCTGTCGAGAATAGACACCCTTGTCTATTTGACCTTCGGACATAAGTCACTTAGCTTCATGGACGTTTTCTCAGGGTATAACCAGATTTGGATGTTTGGGCCAAATAAGGAAAAGACTTCATTCATCACTAACCGAAGCCTTTATTGCTATTGAGTAATGCCCTTCGGGTTGAAAAATGTCGGAACCACTTACTAGAGGTTGGTTAGCTCCATGTTTAAGAATCATATAGAGACAAATATGAAGGTATAAGTAGACAACATGCTAGTAAAGAGCTTGAGGGTAGATCTCCACTTCAGAGACCTAGAAGAAACATTTAATACACTAAGGAAGTATAAAATGATGTTGAACCCTGTAAAATGTGCCTTTGGAGTATCAGTGGGAAAATTCGTAGGCTTCATGGTCTTCTAAAGGGTAGAAGCCATCTTACGAATGGAATCACCACGAAACACGAAGGAAGTTCAGAGACTAGTAGTGAGAATAATGGCACTGAACCGATTCATATCCAAATCAACAGATAAGTGCCTACCCCTTTCTGACTCCTACAAAAAGCATTCAAATGGACAAAAGATTACGAAGAGGCATTCCAAAAGCTCAAGGAGCATCTTGCAAGTCTGCCCCTATTGTGCAGGACCGAACTTGAAGATTCTCTACTCTTATTTGTTGTTGTCTCAAACTTTGCCATGAGTTTAGTATTGATAAAAGAAGAAGAAAGCAAGCAGCGACCCATGTACTACGTGAGGCAGGCCCTTACTAGAGCCAAGAAGAATTTCCCGAAGATCGGAAAGGTCGCCTTTGCCGTAGTAGTCACAACAAGAAAGCTACGCCCATTAGGGGTGTCAATCGGGCCAGATTGGGTCGGGCAAGGGCTAACTCAAGCCCGGCCAGAAATAAAGATATTAGCCCAAGCCCGGCCCTAGCCTGAACTCAGTTCAAAATAGTTAGCCCGAGCCCAGCCCGGTATAAAATTATGGGCTTCGAGCTAGGTTCTGGCAGCTTGAAGTGATTAACCATAAGTGCCCAAAAGAGTAAATTTACTTTATTTTGAAAACCACATGTCATGTTATTATTAAAAAATGTTATTTACACAATTATACATATATATATATATATATATATATATATATATATATATATATTAAAAAATTATTATTATTATTATTATTATTATTATTATTATATATATACAATTAAACAGTTGTTCGGGCCAAGCTGGGTATTCCGGGCTAGGCTAAGGCTTGCCTAAGCCCAGCCCGAAAATCATTTCGGGTGTAACACTTAGGCCCGAGCCCAGCCCAGTCCGAAGCTCAACTTGCCCAACCCGGCATTTTTTCGGGCCGGACAAGTTGGGCATCTGGCCAGCCCGGCCCAACTGACAGCCCTACCACCACCACTTTCCTCAAATTCTCCTCCTCTTCCCTAAACCTTCATAACTGGAGATGAGAATCAATAGAAGGGATATAACTTCTTTCTCGCACAAAGCACGGAATTGGAAATAACAACTTCTTCATAGTTATTTCAATTATGTTAAATTTGGGCCTTTATTAAGTAGCACAATCCCGCGGGTAATTGACAGAATTACGTTTCCATCCCCTTTAAAATTGACACAAATGGCAGAAACAGATTTGGGGACCCCAATTTCTTCTCCGCCGTCTGAATTCCGTAAATCCAAATGCGCCCTAATTTCCTTTAAACCCTACAAATAGACATATCAGTCCCCAAACCTTGCATCCTTTACTTGTTAATCGACCTAAATAATCTCATATAAATTGTTTAGCTTTAAATCACCCACTAGAACTCTCTTCCATCTTTCCCATACAACCCCATGGCTTTATGATGTGGACATTAGAGCTAAGTGGGGCCCACACATGAAGATACTTGAGAAGGCCATGGAGGAGCAACTATGCTAAAGAAAGGAAGATATTTTTATTTTTTGGGGATAAACAAAGGAAGATGTTTAGTTGCTGTTTGGAGTCTTTCATTAGAGTCTTTTATTGTTCTAGTTAATATTTTACAAAGTATTAGAGGTAGGACATGAAAGGGATTATTGTTTTTGTTTTGGGCAAAGTTGCCAGCACATTTTATATTTAAATATCTGGCTGGTCAACTACTCTATCTCAGCCCACAAATTGGGCTTATTGTCCTAGGTTTTAGAAGGTTTTTTTTTTAGGGAAATCGCTTAGGTCTTGGTTTCTATTTTATGAAGTTGCTCTTTGTTTGAAATTTGGTCTTTAAAAGTGGGAATACCCTACTGTACTCGACAATGACTGATAAAATATTAAAAAAATGCTGGATTTTCTTCTCTTCTCGAGTGGATATCCCTCCTTCAAGTTTTGGTGCCTAAACTTGAACCTTAGGATGGTGATGTTCAAGGGCTTGTGAGGTAGGTGATTACCCACACAGGTACTTCTATCCCTTATCTTTTCTTTTATCATCTTTCATCTTCTTCTTTCTGCTCTTTTCTCTTTCTTTGTCATACTTCTTTGTTCTATAAGAGTGCTCTGCTGTTTCACCATTAAAGAATCCATTAAATCCTTCAAGATTCTACAAGAGTTCTTCTTGGATGATTCTTGAACAACCACTGCCTGTAAACCTTTCCCATCACTGTTTTCTCTGTTTTTCCCATCTCTCCACCTTCTTTATATATCCTTACTGCCTGCGGTCACTTCTCCAATTGTGCCCACATGGTTTTCTCCCAGAAAATCTGATCTCCTCTATGTTTATACCCTGCGGCTGTGTTATATTGATGATTATTTGAGTTTTCAGATAAATCTCCCTGGTGATAGACCTGTGGCAGTACTAGCATGAAGCTTCTGTGTGAGTTCTGAGTTCTCAAAGAAACTATCCTGGTTCTAATCCCTGCGGCAGCCTCAGGCTTAAGTGCACTTGATGGTTATTTCAGTTCTGCTGAAATATTCTAATAAAAGAGTTGGTTACAATCATATCTGGTGTTATGTTTGCTTATTCATTGGTACCCTATTATCTATTGATAGAAGTGATGCATCCAAGTGCTGTCCTGTAACTTAATTTTTCTAAGTATAATTCTGGACTGAGACCACTTGCCGTCCAGCTATAACTGATACCTATCAGTACTTACCTGAGCATACACCCTGTCCTGATCACCCCTTTACCTTCCCATTAACTCCATGTTTTAGTCTTGAGTTCAGTAACTCTTCATCCCTACACAATAATCCCCATACCTTGCTATCTCAGGGTCATTCCACAGTATCCAGCAGCCCATATGTAAGCCCAGTTAAAATTTCTTAAACTACCTGTGCTACCATACTGTTTTCACTATTACAGAACTTTGTCTGAACCCATATAAGCCTATCTGAGATCTTGTTTTATCCTGATATACCCTAGTATTCACTACCTTGCTTGCTATAAGTCTTTGAGTGGTATTTTTGTTTGTGTGCTCCATCACTTTACTTTTATAACCCACTAACATAACCTCTTTCTTTCTAGCCCATAAACGCCTGCTGTAATTCAAAATCCAACAACCATTTTATCACTCCACATCAATTGTTTAATTCTAAACCCTAAACAGAAACCGTGCACTAAATTCCTCACAACTTACTACTGAAACAATTTCCAGCAATTTTAACCTTTTGCATTATACTCTAGATCTTCCCTAACACTTGAAGAGGAAAATCAGATTACTCTACCTTTGCTCTGCAGAAGCCCATTAGTGGGTCCCATGTGCCTTCTTCTCTGAGGCAGTGGAAGTGCTTCAGTCATTCAATTCCCTTGAAAAAGCTATGCATAAGTTTCCTTTTTGCACAAAGTTAGCTGATAACTCCCAATTATGATTTTAAATGTTGTACAAATTTTAACCAAATGATTGGAAAATTCCACTTTATTTCAGAAATATTTTGAGATTTGGATTAGGTTTGGCCAATAGAAATGACCAAACTATTCAATATTTGAAAACATGCTCTCAATTCAACTCATGCTATCTGGAAAATACAGGCACACAGCTCATTTGGCAGTAATGAAGTTAGGGAATCAGGAAGTTCATTACGAGTAGTTAACAGTGTCACATCCAAGCAGTGCATCACTCATCATCCATCATAAGTTATCTGATCCATGAAAGATTGAAATTGAAGTTAAACATTATAATTTACTGTACAATATTATGATCATCATAAGTAAATTCTTTGACCAAAAGTCATGTTGGAGTTCACATACATATGAGGTCCTGATGAGAATACAATTAATTAAATATAGTTTATGAAGAAGCCAACTCAAAAGAAAAGAAGCATCTACTTCCTACCTGAATTGAATGGTCGGTCTCACCATAAGACCAGATCTCTGCCATGCTAAGGCTTGTACAAGACCAAGGGAAAAAGATTTGTCAGGCCATTGCACCATTGGTGTAATGCGTGTTCCCCATTTATTCTGCAAGAAATTAAATAATTAAGTTTTGCTTCTTATAGTGAACAAACGTTAGGCGTAACTATGGAATTAAACATGGTTTATTTCATATTCATAAAGCATTAGACATGCCACTACATTAATTTGGTTAAAAATAAGCCATCCTGCCACTCAAAAAAAAAAAAATTACAAATGCAACCAGAGGGGGGGGTTAACAGCTTACCTTGCAAGAGAAGCTAAATCTCATTTCTCCTGGATATTGACCATGAGCTTGAAGCAGTCCACCAAAAACAGGTAGGAAAGCACTAGAAGTTAGTCCCTCACCAGATACGTAAGTAAACTGCCCATTTGGAAACTGCAAATCCATGAATGACTGAAACAAAAAATAGAATTAGAAGGGACCCATCCAAGATGCCCATATGCTCAAAATAAGAGTTCTTGTAGGTAGTGGTGGACATTGCTTCCTTAAAAAGACAGACTGATTAAAGAGTAAATTATTAGCAACAATGTCATTTATCCAAAATAATAGAAACCAGGGATTGGTATTTCTGTCTTCCTCAGTTGCACACACAAATTTCAGAAACTAAGAGTCCAGGGATAGGTGCTTCTGTCTTCCTCAGTTGCACACACAAATTTCAGAAACTAAGAGTCCATAAATAGCCATCTAAAGCCAAGCATACAAGGAGTAATAGGTAGTGTCTCAATTCTAAGTATCACCTAAACTCTAAAAAAACTAATGGGATCCAAACACCTTGATCAATTTTTAGATGATATGCATGCAATTAGCAATTTGAGATGAAAAATTTTAGCTACCAGAAGAAAATGCGTAATTTCATCAGGTATGAGTATAACATGAATGGTATTCTATGAAGATTTTTCCACCCCACTTATACTCTCAATTTTCGCTATCTTCAAAAGTTCAGCTTGTTGAAATCACATCAATGCAAAAAGGACCAAATCTGGGACAATAACACACATAAAATTTATAAAAAAAATTAAAAAAAAGATGTGCAAATCAATAAGAACATGGTATGTAATACACAATTTAGACAAACTTAGCTGTTAAAATGTGCTAGAACTTGGTTTGTAGTTTTTTAAACAATGAGACAGATGTGTAATTCACATACATGCAGGCAATGGTACTTGTGACATAAGACTAAAATGCAGCTTGCATGAAAATCCAATTAATCAGCAGATCTCATCAGCAGTGAACTTGGAGATCAGAATGCAGCTTATACACCATCAGTTGTACAGAACAAGCACAATCAGTTGTGAATAAATGCTTTTGAATATCTTACAGTCCATTCACCAAAGCACAAAAAGTGTGTTTTGGTGGTTGTTACTCCTGATAAGAGCTAAATACCATAACTGGTGTAACATGGACAAAGCATTTTGATGTAGGACAGACTAGGAATTTAAGGAATCTAGAACTGAACTACATGGAATAGTAGCGCATTGCATGGTAGGATTCTGATTAAAGGAATCCTAAATGAAAGCACAATAAAGGATTAAATGAATAATTGGGGAGTATCTTCCACTTCTTCCTTCTATGTTGAATCATATCACCTATGTTTGGTCTTCTTATGAGCAACCTCCCAAATAAAGACTTTAATTTTAGGATGGGCACAATGTTGGAAACAGTTTTGAAAAGTGCCCAGATTTTTCTGTGCAAAATCTGATTGTTTGGCGATGTTTGAGCCAAAATAAAAGTGAGACCCACATGTCGTTTGAGGTGGGTCCACATGGATTTGTGTTTACCTCAATGAGGAGAACAACACCGTATGGTTGGATGCTCAAAACCATTAATGGATGAATGAGAAATTGTCCCCAAAAGTGCATAGTTGATCACTGGTAAAACTATGAAATTTGAATAGTCCCACGTGAACTATAAAATTGTGTGTTCATATACACTAATGTTGAACATAAGTTTGGGCCCCAAGGGGCACCACTGTTTTGTGGATGGGGGAGGA
>JAOXJP010223330.1:0-11663 GCA_025762735.1 Platanus orientalis | reverse complement strand
GAAGATTCCTGGATCACCTAGATCTCTTTGCAGGTGACTCACCTAGCAAACCCATACCCCTGGCTTTATATATATATGACAGGGCAAGCCACCTTTACAAGCCTGATCCAATATACTGGAGACTTACTGATGACAGTGTCTTCAAGAGGATCTCTACTAGCAAGAAGAAAGAAGCAGTCTAACAGTCCACTCGGCTGGACCTTAATATTCTTGTGGTCAAGGTTAGTCTAGGCATTAGTACACTTCAGTCCCATTGATATGGAATTCGAAGGGAGCAGTCCATGGCCCCCTTGAAATGGGAATGGGATGATTGGGTTTGGTATTTAATGGGGCTACGTTTTATAAGGGCAAATAGGGGATAAAAGGGGGGATGACATGATTGTAACAAGTGTCCCATAAGAGGACACAAGTCTGGTAATTGGGTAGGGATTAGAGTAGGAGATTTTGGTCAAATAAATGGGGCCCACTGTAGGGCTGTACGACAGCCTTGAAAGAGTTCTATAATTCGTTTCAAGTTGTCGAATTACGAAGAGTATAGTTAGGAGTTTATTATTTCCAGTTTTAGGTTTTATTTAGAAGTCTTTTTAGAAAAAGGGGGGGTGAATCTGTGATGAAACTTTTTAAAACTCTGGTTGCTAAAACCAGTATTCTTTGTACTCTATCAAAGGGCTGCAATACCTTACGTTTAAACCATTGAAGGAAAGAATATTTTTCTTCTCAAGTTGGGCTTGCTTGTAGAAGCTGCAGTTGAACTTCAACCTTGAGAAAATCCACAATTGGACTGTGATACCAGTGAGATTTTGAAACTACTGCTGGGCTTCTATATCTACTTTTCTTTGTGATTGATCCATATTTTTACCTCTCTATCTACTGTTGTTTTGTGTTCTGGAAGCAAGTTCAATGAGTACACCTGAAAGAGCCATTGGAAGCAGCTAAGTTGTGAACTGTTGGAACTTGATTCTGCTGGAACACTTTCAACAAATCAAGGCAGTACTGATACCTTCATAGGCTGCAGAATACCAGAATCCCCTCAAAGTTTCTCACCCAAATCACCCTTTATTTTGAAGGGTTTCTGTTCCTCTAACCATGGGGTTTTCTACACACAAGAGATAAGTTTATCAAACCCTAAAGTCCTTTCTATTCCCTTGTTGTTTACCCCATCTTACAGAGGACTGATATTCCCTGGTTCTTACTCTGTTTCAGCATCATACAATTTTCTTAAGCTCCATACCTGTGGTTGCTGAATACCTTTCATTACAATCATATTTTGATCTACGGTTAAACCTAATACAGCTGTTCTCTTGCTGGATTTTTTATTTTTGTGTTGCTGAACTTCCATTATATTTTACCCAAAAAAAAAAGAACTTCCATTATACCTATTCTAAGTTCTGTTTGTTCACTGTTCTGCTTGATACAGGAAACCAGACCTGAGTTCTTATATACTTTATTTAATCTGAATACTCTGAAACTTTGGGAGTTGATTAGTTAACTACTTAACTGGTTGCCTACTCAATTTCAGAGTTTTTTAAATCAGTTCGATCTGTGTTTCTTTAATTTAAAATCTGGACTCCAGCAGAACCTTCTTGTGAGACTTTGTTAGTGATTTTGAATCATGTCCAGTCTGAATGGACATGTACCACTCCATTACCAATCAGTTCATGACATGTGGCTTGACAAAGGTTATGTGAGTCAATACACATAGTCTAAGGAAGGCATTACAGTAAATACACAATGAATAAGTATATGTGTATTTATTAATGCGTCCTTTGTCAGACACCGTGTCACATCCTAAGCAGAGACTGGAGTGGTACCTGTCCATTCAGACTGGAGATGATGTGAAATCTTTGTTAGCTTCCTCAAGTGGACACCTCTTGAATCCTAAGTTGGTGCAGATTTTGTGGAGCCATAACCAGCAGGATCTGAAGGCCCTAGACCATCCTACATCACCCATAGTAGTAATTCTTTCACTATTAAGGGTTGGGTTAAATAAGGGGATAACTAGGGCAGCGACAGCTAATAATGGAGGAATGTTTGATTCTTCTCTTTGGTTCAATCCTTTCCTAGTTAGTTAAAGGGAAAGGTCTTTTGGTTTTAAGTTTAAATTTTCTATTTTTAGAAAGGTCTTAAATTTAGTATACTTGGGATCCAAGTTTGCTTTATTAGTAGGTATAGTGTAGGGAGCTATGAAGCACGGATACTTCGAAAGCCTTGGCGTGTCCGTGTCCGACACTTATAAGACACCGATACTCTTGGGATACTTCTGCATGAGTGTCCCCAACATGTCAAAGATAAAAAAATTTTAAAAAAAAATTTTGACACGTTTGGATACTTTCGGGATACAACAACTAGGGAGTTTTTGGTAAAATGACTAGAAAAATGGATTAACTAAAGAAATACCAAAAAATGAGGGTATTGTAGAAAATACGGTTAAAAATGAAATAAGAAGGGAAAGGGGGAGCCATTGGGTTGCAAAACCAACGACCCCAACCCTACGATAAGAAAGAAGAAGGGAAGAAGAGGAAAAGAGGAGAAGGAAGGAAGAGAAGAAGAAGAAGAATAAGGAAGAAAAAGAAGAAGGAAGGAAGAGGGAACGCAGCATACACTTTAACCCTATTAAGCACGGACACTCCAAAATCTTTGGCGTGTCTATGTCCGACACATATTGGATACCAACCCTCCGAGGACACCTCTACATGTGTGTCCATGGCATGTAAGAGAACTTTTTTTTTTTGTGGAAACGTTCAAGACACAGCATTCTAAGGAGTTTGGTAAAATAGCTCGAAGAATGGGGGTTAATTGAAGAAATACCTAAAAAGGGTATTATAGTAAAAAGAAATAAGAAGGGAAAGGAGAAGGTGTCGGATTGCAAAACTGACTCCAACCCTACAAAAGAAAGAAGAAGGAAAGAATAGGAAAAGAGGAGAAGGAAGAGAAGAAAAGGAAGAAGGAAGAAAAAGAAGAAAATGAGAATGATAGTCTGTGGAAAAACACAGCACAAGGATCTCTTTTCTCTTAGTTTTTCATTTTCGTTTTAATTTTTTGAACTCTTAGTACTTTGCACTCTGAAGACTAAACATCATTGTATGGGTATGAATGTGCTTGTTTGCTA
This sequence comes from Platanus orientalis, assembly GCA_025762735.1. NCBI lineage: Eukaryota > Viridiplantae > Streptophyta > Magnoliopsida > Proteales > Platanaceae > Platanus > Platanus orientalis. Next base: position 8,554 of record JAOXJP010223330.1, on the reverse strand, counting down.
TGTATTATTACTTTTAAATTAGTTTTAGATATATTTTCAAACATTTTGATACATGTTATTTATTTTTTAAAACATAAAATATAGCTAACAATATTAATTAATTAATTAATTGTTGTATCGTATCCTAGTTTTTCAAGAGTTGTCGTGTCACCGTATCCGTATCATATCATACCTGTGTCCCATGTCAGTGTCCATGCTTCCTAGGTAGGGAGGTTAGAAGTTACTAAATAGACCAAAGAGGGTTGGTTTCTAAAATACACCATGATGTACTTTATTTAAAGGATTATTATTGAATGGAAGCTTTGCTTTGCTCTTGGTTTGAATAGAAGTTTGACTTCTGTCACTCCTGCCACAGTTGGACTACGGGGAGACCTTGGAGGTCTCAAACACTATAGTAGTCTGGAAAACTATAGCTCTTCTCCCTCTCATCTTCTTCTTCTATGTTTCTAGCATCAACAAAATTCAGCTTCAGCTCTGCAGATAAAATTTCTTCATGTTGCTTAAGTTATTTTGTTGGTCCACATTAATTGTTTTCTTAGAATACTTTTGTAATATAATTGTTAATCTTGTTTGAAGTTTAACTATCCCATCGTATACTCAGAATTTTCTGAGTTGGTTGCCATTTTCCAGAATTCAGGTCTGAGTTTTATATGATTGGTACATCAAACTTATTCTCAATCTTCTGATATTTTTTTTGTGGAGTTGTCATTCCTTCAATAAACTGTCATCCTACAAAATTTCAAGTCGATCCAACATCTCTAATCCCATTTTCTGAGTTAGACTAATTCTGTCCAAAATACTAAAATCTAAGTTTTATCTATACTAATCTGAGAAGTTCACACATGGAGGTGTTCTTCTAGCCTGGTTTGGCTCTATTTTGGTTCCACTTTTGGCCAATAACCCGCAGGAAATTCTGTGGCCCCTAGGCCATCCTGCGTCAATTTTTTAAATAAAAAAGAAAAAAACCAACAATAACAGAGATGACAGTAATAACTCCATGACTACAATATAAACAGCATTCAGCTAATCTATCAACAAGTAGAATCAACAACAACAAACAACCTTATCCCAACTATTTGGGGTCAGCTACACGAATCCTGTTCTGCCATTCCACTCTATTCAAAATAACAAGTAGAATGCTGTACAAAAAAAAAAAAATTTGAATGCAATCCCAACTGCCATGGACTAAAGGAACAGTCACCCTTGAGCCCATTAAATTCCTTGGGTGTGCTGGCACAATACAAGAGCAGCATTAAGTTCTCTCTAGCACCTTCTCAAAGAAAAATATGATATCATCAAAAGTACAAATGTTCCTCTCCCTCCACAGGCTCCAACTAATGTTGAAAGAATGCAGAAGGCAGAAAAAATTGAATTATTTCAAGGTTCTTTAAAAGATTAACAATAATTAGAAGTTTAATTAAGGAAGGATGTCAAAATAAGTTCTTGAGGGATATAGTGCTCATATTGCTTTGAATAGATGGTTGGAATCAAACAGTAGTTATATAAGGTTTTAGTTAATTATCAAAACAATAAGGTTTTAGAGTTTTTAGAGAAACTTAAATATGTCTCTTTCAAAATTTATCGTGACAAAATAAATGTTCTGTGATGAAAAAGTGTCCGTGAATCTCTGTGAGCAATTATAAGTTGACACGTGGTCTGTTGGGGTTAAAAATGTCAAGAAAAGTGCCCAGTTGGAAAAAGTAACTGTCCAAAAAAGGCACCAAATTCAAAAACACATCATGTGTCAATATGTAGCATGCCTACAGAGGTTTTTTCATCACAGACAATCAATCTCCTAATTGTGATAGATGAAAGAAAATATTATTACAGAAGAAAAAAATGATACGGGTAAAGATAAGAGGAAATTGACCAAGAAGATTGGTCAAGACCACGATAAATGACCATTAGAATCCCAGACACAAGTCAAGGAAAGGCGAAGTCAAGCCAAATCACATAGGAAATTCTACTATTCTAAACCACTATCTGTTACAAGTTTACAACCCTCCCTACTACAGTTTTCACCAAATCATCCACACCACCCAAATGGCTGATCTTGGACCCCAAGAAAACATACATTCGCTCAGACACTTTTTTATCAAAACTATGACTTTGTATTGAAAAGTACAAGAAAGGTACAAAATAAAGGATGAAAATCACAAAAGTGCAAAAAAATGTAAAACATATAGCTAAAAAAATGTACATTTAGCTAAAAAATTTAGTATGAAATATATTATGTTCCTCTTTTAACCTTTTTCCCAAATTAATGCATAGCATAATGTTATTTGAATTTAAATCTTGAGAATTTTCTATTGTTGGTTTTGATGCTCAGTACGCATGGTCTGATGTAATGTTCATGCAAGGTCTGACGCTTCATAATAAATTGGTGTGGTGCTAGTAAACCTATTTGGCAAGTTCTTTACATACTTGATGAGTTTTCTTTAGATAGTTCTTTTTTCCTTTTACTTTTAGTTTTATATTATTTTTTGAGAGGTAAAAGGATCAAATTTATTGAAAGCCAAAAAAGAGAACAAAACGAGGAAGCAGAAGATAATCAACATTTACCCTGTACTTCATATCTTGTTAACATCAACTATATGGAGTAAAATGTTAATGATACAAAGATTGATTGTCCATTTTTTCTCCCCCAACATGACAAGGATCCCCAAGATATAGGATTCATCAACATGTCAGCTAATATTTAAACCATAAGAAAAAAATTTGTTGATTGTATTCATCCATTTTGTGTGAAGTGCAAACAAAGATTAACTAATTTGATTATAAAATAAATAAATCGAAGGATCTAACCTGTGCTAGTACGTAGCTTTAAATATATTTCATCACGGCTCTTCCCAGAGGTACCCTTACTTAGCCTGTCTTGTAGAGAATGCCGAAGAGCACCTGTTGCATGCCCAAAACAAAAGTGTAAGAACTACCACAACCATCAAAGGAAGCAATTAACAATGTTATTATTAATTATTATGATTACATTGTATGTGACATAGATTTATAAACCACGTAACCCAAAGTCCTTTTAAGCAATAAGTTAAAAATCACAAAAGTCTATCAACAGACTTGCACAGCAGTTTGCTAAGAGGCCTCACTTGCGGAAACCTGTTGAGATTTATTATCAATTTGCAGGATGATCGATTTGTTGTTTATGGAACCATCCCTTTGCAAGTCAATGCTGATGGGAGCCCGGGTGGCACCATTTTCACCTGTTGGCTGAACAACAGAAATGACATGACAAGAAAAAGAAAAAAATTTAGTGGCAGTCCATAAAAAAAAACATGAAAGTTTCAGAAAGGTTATAAAACCTTGAAGATGCAACCTACCAGAACAGGATGTCCAATTAAACTGTTCAAAACTGCTGATTTACCAGCACCCTGACAATTTAATGCAAAAGAAAGGAAGAAAGTCAAGATTCTGATCACATAAGAACACTTAAACCATAAGAAAGCATGTTGGATAAAAGAGAAATGACAAACAAAAAGATAATATGCTACAATTTTGTTCACACATTGTTAGAGCTCTGCCGCGTCTCCCTAAAGCACCATGAGTAGAAATTTCATAGCAAATATTCTTTTTTGGTGATTAATAAGCTGAGATTATCTCAAAGAAGAGCATGACTTGAAGCTTTAAAAACACTCAAAATTTGACCAACATGGAGGCAACATCACCAGTGCCACGTGGCCCTTACTGGTTAAGTCGCGAACCATCAGTCTCAATAATGTATAGAGAGTTAAGGTCCCTCATCCATTGTGGACCTCACTGCCCATACATTGAAAAAGGCACAGCAACTCATCAATCAAGGCTGCTCAATCAGTTAGCAGAAGCGGGTCATATACCAAAAATAAAATGAATTAGAGACTTCAAACTGTCGAATATATAGACTTCTTCCCTTTGTCAATCTCATTTTCCAAGTCATGCAATAGATTGAGGTTAGAAGCATAAGATCCTCTAATTGGTCTAATTTTGGGTATATACACCATCTAAGATGTTGCCCACCAACTGATGGTCCACATCAATGAGTTACGGGTTAGGTTTCATGACATGCTGGCCCCCAAGCACAACATATATGACAGATCTGCCATATTATCTATGATACCCAGATACTTCAACATGCATACTGGTATCAATGTGACACCAATAACAGTACCTTATACTGCATGGTACTTCTACATTACAATTTTATCATATCCTCTATAATATCATTTAATTACCATACCACAGAAATTTAATTAAGAGAAACAAAAAGATACAAGAGCCTCCCCGAACAAGGCTCCAGGTGAACCCAAAGAACAAAGACCGGTCTGCTATTCACCCTGGCACTGAACCAAGGCTGAAGAATAAGAAGCATATTCTTATTTGTGACATCCACTCAAATATATAAATAGCAATTTGCACAAATTGTACCATAGATTTTTGCAAGTTTCAAAAAATTTGATTAATTTGGCATGATTTAATATCCAGAAATGATTTTATGATATCAACAAATTGGAGAGGATCCCCATGTCGCATGGACCTGGCATGTGTCTTGAATTTAAAGCAATGAAGGGGTATCTCCTTGTTTTCGTGTAAAGGTCTGTACACATATCCATATCTAGGCATCTTAGCTCTTTAGCAACTCCCTTTAGGACGCAAAGCATCCATATTCAATATGTATACACTGGGTCAGTTAACCACCAACAAAATAATTTGAGTTGATCTTTCAAAGCACGCTCTTCCCTAACCTCTTCATTTGAATCCTTCAACAACTTGATCAATGTCTTACAAAGTGTCAAAGTACCCTTATGTTGATTGCCACTAAAGAACTTACCCTTAGCTCCTCCATATGATTCTCTTTACTTTAGCTTCCAACTTAAAAAATGATATTGTTTCCTTCTCTCACGTCAAATCTCCATTTTTTCTCCCTTCCTATTCTCTATCTACAGTCTCAACTATTTTAGTCTAATCCCTACTTGATATTAATCTCGAATGACCAGTAGAATACACAGCACCTAACACCACAATCTACGATGTGCAATAGACAAGTTCAGATCCACTATGCCCACAGCCCATGCTGCGGCTGTGTGATGCACACCACAGGCTGCCATGTGGTGTAAACAGGACTAAGGCATCAAAAAAGACTCTCAATTCAAATATATATATATATATATATATATATATATATATATATATATATAGGTTCTCAAACAGGCATCAAATCCAAAAATACACCATGTGTCAGCCCATGTGCGTGTCAAACAGAGTCTACACGGGCTGTGGGCACAGATCACATGGGACAATAGACATACGCTGACGGGGACTACCCTTCTTAAACTACTGTCTCTAGAACTGTCACTTGCAAACCATGTGCTGATTATGATTATGAACTCAGGTGCTTGAGATTATGTGACAGCAGCTACAGGTACTCTTCAAACAAGATACGCCTTAATTGATACATAATGCATTGGTTGATTTCTCAAGTAATTTCCATAAAATTAGGTTTATATAGATGGCTATCTACCTTTTGGTTAGAACTTTGAAGTCAATAGGATAGTTTCGGTCAAGTTAGAATTTTTTTCATTTGATTATTGCAATAATAGTGAGTGGTACGAAATCATCTGGTATCAGAAGTCCAAGTTACTAACTCAGATGTACATCTAATCAAAGGAGATGATGAACCCTCCTTCTGTCTTTTGAATTTTATAAGGAGAATAAGAAAGAAATCGAGTTGACGCACTTCAATTTGATTTAAAATGATTATTTCAACTCTCAATTAGGTATTTATGTTCTGCTAGGGCTCTCAAGAAAAGCGATGTATCATCAGACAGAGCAGCTGCTGCTGGGAAACCACTGCATGTGAATCAAAAAAGTAAAACCACTAGATTTGCTAAAATTATGCAGCCATATTTCAGATAAAATTGATTAGAGATTGTGCATAAATCAAAATTTAATCACCGGAAGTCATTTCCATCGGTTTCTACAAATCAAATTCAACCCGCTGTTCTTTTAGTTTCACCACAGTTCAACTAACTGTTTATAGCTAGTTTGGTGGAGATTTCATTTTCTGATCGGAGTAAAGGTACCTACTCTGCCCATCTTTGTCTACTCATCCTATACTAACAGTATTGCCTAAACAATCATATCCGATATAATTCCTCAAACAAAATGACCGCTAGATCCAAAGATCTGATCGTCAGAAAACTGGACCAAACCGGCACCAAAACATATCCAACCCAAATCGATCCAATCCAAACAAGATTGAAGAGGCAGATCAACTTACGACATTGCCAAGGGCGACAACATTGAGAAAAGTGGAAGCCCTCTTTGATGAGTTTTCGTCGACATCTTCATCGGAAAGCAAAGCAGCAGCCTGCATCATCGACTCCGATAGCTGAACCAATTCCTCCATCGCCTCCATGGCTTCGCCGGATCAGACTCCCCGAAGCAAAGCAGGGAGATCAGAATGAAAATTCCCAAAAAAAAAGAAAAAAAAAACGAAAAATCCAAACACGATCCCCTTCGCCCACCAGATCAGATTCACCTGAGATTGAACGAAAAAAACATTAAAAATTCAGCGGAGACAATAGTAGATCCAGATCAGGGTTTCCGGCAAAACGGCGGAGATTCAAAGAATCAGCATCATATGTATGAAAAGAGAGGACGAGAGTTCTCTCGGTAGAAAGGAGGACCAGTAATAACTGTGGCCCTCTCTCACTCCCCCTCTTTTTGAATCCTTGAAATGAAATGAAATGAAACCAAAGAAGCAAAATTAATTTTAATTAAAAAGGTGTGTATATTGGCTCTAAGGTCCATATCACTAGTTGAAACCCAATTTTCTTTCGGTAGGTTCTAACGCCAGGTTACGTACGATTTTGGGCGTTGTATCGTAATAAATCAACCAAAAAAATGGGAACTATTATTTACACTTCAAGTTTTTCTAAACTTACCTCACATTTTTTTTTGATGTGCTATTTACACCTCAAGTTTTTTATGAACTTACCTCATTTAAACTCTTTTTTTTTTTTGTTTCTCCAAAATATCTTAATGTAAAACGACCTTCATATCTTTCTTAACATTATAAAAATAAAATAAAAAACTAATAAACTTTCTAAACACACCTCACTCATTCCCTCCAAAACCCACGTCTTTTCTTCTTCTTCTTTTACTCCTCATTCTTCTACGTTTTTCTCCCTTTTTCCAGTTTTTCTCCTCCTCTCTTCGTTCTTCGTTTACAAGCTATTAGCTTTATAAACAAAAAACCAAAAAATTTTGAATTTTTTTTTTAATATTATTAATTAAATCTTAAATATTAATTGTATGATTGTAGGCCAATGTTTCAACTCATTGTAGTTCAGCTTCGGAAGAAATGATTGTTGATTACACTTCTAAGTTTATTACATATCAGATAAAAATCAATCCGTAATATACACATAAAGTCACTTTGTTGTATAGGCTAATATTATTCGATCAATTAAGTATTGTATTATCCCTCTCTTATGCAGATATTCATAAGTCGAGCGGCCTTAATTAAGTGGTGTCAGCACCCAAATTTTGACTCGGGTCACGTGATAGCATAAAGACAACATAACAGCATTTAGGCATCAAGACTTTAAGCACCATTGGCTTAGGAAGAGCAAACCTAGACTCTAGGAGGCTAAGCATTCCCAAAAAAGTCTTTCCAGATGTTCTAGTCACAAATGAATCAGTCAAAAAACCTTATTACGGCCCAAAAAGCACCAGTTTGGGACAAACCCTAATTTCACTCGAAAGCACTATTGGGACTTTGAGGGCCCGCATTTTAGAACTACATTCAAGTCATAAGTAAGTTTTCCACCTCCTGTAAGTTTTTCGGAGATAAAACATCACAGTTGGAAAATTACCATTTTACCCTTCTACTTCCAAAGGCTCAATACTTACTATCTATCATCCAGATCACTGAATTTCTCAACCTACATAAGCCTTCTTGCCATTAAGCATCACAGCCAAAGAATTCATATTTTCACATTTTTCGACCCTCAGTTGAAAATTACCATTTTACCCTTTCTACTCAGAAAATGACCCTTGGAGCCTCTCCTGTGGTCCAAATGGTGTAATTTCAAAACCTATGCACCCCTGAGTCTCTCTTATTCAAAGGACCCATCACAGGTCAGACATTTCTCAAGAACGGCAATAGCCAATCTCTTAATCTATGAAAACCCTGACCAAGAAATGACCCTTGCAAAACCCTTAGAGATTCATCCGATCTCCGAATCCAGAAAACTCAGTGGCCATGCCTCGGCCTTGGCCTTAGCTCCAAATCTTCAGGTTTGAGATATGAAGTTCGAAGTCTCGAATCTCTGTAAAATCTCAAATCTTCAGTAAAAGGTCGAAAAGCTCTTTTTCCACTTTTCACTATTTTAGAGGTAAATTGCTCTCCAGGCATCAGAATCAGGATCAGTCAATGTCCATTTCTTCATAATCGCGAGGCCTTCAAAAAGCTGTTTAAGGAGCTAGTGCTTCCATAAAATCTATCTATCAAGATTCCCTCAAATACTCTAAAAAGCATAAAAAATCAGGTCTAAAAATCAGG
>JAOXJP010223319.1:0-11663 GCA_025762735.1 Platanus orientalis | reverse complement strand
CTCTTAGGCTTCACTCTCCCCATGTGGGTTGTAGCACACCAAGGTACACTTATGAGTATCCACCCCACCCTCCCTCTTTCTCCCAGGTATCTCTCATATCTTCTACTTCTTCTCTTTCCCTTGCTTTTTCTCGTCTCCTATATTTTTTCTTATCTTCTTCTTCCTCTAAATATTTCATGCTGGTTTTCATCAAAACCTCCATTAAAGAACCTTCTTTATTTTGAAATTTCATGATTTGGCTAATCAAAACTTGTCCAAATCTCATGAAATATTAACTATAACCCCTCTGAACTCTGCACTCCTGACATGGAAAATTTTGGAACGTCAAAGGGGCATTTTGGTAATTTTCAAATTTTTCATCCAAAATTACAGAAATACCCTTTTGGATTCTTTCTTTCTAATTTCTTCTTCTTTTCTATTCTAACTTTTCATAAGTTATTTTCTAACATTCTATTCTCTATTTTTGTTTATTTTGTGGTTATTTGTGTTCTAAACTTTGATTTCTTTGCTTCCACACTTTAAATCTAACCATTATTTGACTCTTTGAGATATCCTACATCAAATTTTGGCATCTTCTCCATTGTATGTTACATCACTTCTTCTTCTATCTTCTTCTTCTCCTATCCATCTTTTATTCTTCTTCTTATTTCTTTTCACCATTCTTCTTCTTGGTCTTCATTCTTTCTCCTATTCTATTAAAGTTTCAAGGATCTATTATGCTGGACTGAGTTTATCAAACAATCCAATAAGGTATAAGGTGTTGTTTGGAGGTACTGTGTTACAGAAAATTCAGGCCACGAACTAGATTTTATAGGATTGACCCTAGCAAATCGCCTACTTCACAAGAAGGCTTTCATCTTTGTTTTTATCAGGTTTTGTTCTCTGACTTCTCTTTTGATTCTGAAAATTCCATTAAAGTTTTTCTATTAAAATTCTGTTATTTGATCTTCTTTCTTTATACCCACATACTTCTCTATAACAGAATTTTCCTGGGTTATATTTTAATGAAATCGTCCCACCATAAGTCTCTTTTTTTATGTCTTTTTTTTAGGGTTTTCTTCCCCATTCCCTTCCCCTTATTTCCTCTCAAACTCCTCTTTGATCCCTTTAAATTTTAAGCTTATTTCTATTCAAGGAAATCTGATCTGTTCTAGGTTATCTTCATTAAAGTGTTTTGTAGGCTGTTTTTTTACTAAATTTATATACCTAGACTTGTCAGTGAAATTTTGCGAAGACTCATACCTGTAAAATTGCAGACAATTCTGAGATTTCTACTGGAATGTTTTGCTCATTTCACTGTTCTTCCCTAAAAATTACATGATCGAGATATTTTGTGTTCTTTCTTCTTATAATTCTTGTTGCTAGTGTCTACTTGGGCACACATAAGCTGGGGAATACTTTCCTTTCATTAGGCAGCCCCCCGCATTACATAAGATTACTATCGAAATTGAAAACTAAAAAAATATGTTGATGCAAGAGGCTTAAGCAGCTGGGGGAAGAGAAGTTTTACCTAGCTGAAGGGTGATCTTAAGAACTTGGTCGATTCCTGGGCTCCATTCTTCAACATGTAATTTCTCCGCGAGATTTCCGGACACATAGAAATGGAAGAAGAACATGTAATTGGGCGGCCTCGCATGGGCCGCAACCAATGTGGCTATCCCCGTATGGTCTAGTTTGCTTAATTATTATTTTAAAAAAAAAAAAAAAAAAACCCAGAAACCAACATCACAATTATCATCATTGATCAGATCAGAAATTCTAATAAAGCAGAAAATTTAGAATTAAAAGTAAGAAACAAAACTAACAAACCATAATAACTGCAACTCTTTGTGGAATTTGTCAAGGTCGTCCGATGTAGACAAAATGGGTTTCTTAACAGCAACCTTTTTTCCATTCAGAGTTGCTTCATACACAACGCTTTCCGAACCTTGAAACAAATTTTTTAACAAAAATGAAAGAGAAAAAATTTAGGTTTTGCAATTTCGCTTTTCCTTCACTAATTGAATAGGCAAGAATGGAGATTACCTCGAGCGATAGGGGAGATGAGAGAATAGGATTGAGCAGGGAGATGTAAAGGAAGGGTATTGCTGTTACAGCAACCTCTTATACAGGTATTGGGCTCTGCTATCTCCACCACCATTCTCTCTCTCTCTCTCTCTCTCTCTCTGTCTCTCTCTCTCACTTGGGAATTACAGAAGAGAGAAGTTTAAACTTTAAAAAACGAAACGAAGAGAAAATCGTCTCCGATCCAACTTAAATACGGATCACTAAAAGAAGGGTTTATACAGCAATGTAATTATTAAAAGTACATTTTTATCAGGCATGGTATCACGTGAAAGGTTGGTGTCAGTGTCACATATCTGATATCTCTATTTCGAGGTAGTTTCGTGAATTTTGTTGTATTAGCACCATTAAAACACGTGTCTGTATTCTAATCAGAATGATTGTCTGTGTGATGAACATGCCTATGTGGAGATTGACACATTATGTGTTTTAAATTTGATGTCATTTTTCTTTTTCTTTTTACATTTACTTTTCAATTGAAAACTCTTTGAATGTGTCAATGAGTGAATCTGTGCAGCACGGCATTGAATGTAATAGTTGTTATAAAATTAATTCTTATTTGAAAAATATGTATTTGAATTTAATATTTTGAATAATATGTAAAAAGAAATTTAGTTTAATTATTTAACCAAAAAAATATCTATATTTTAACTTTCCATATATTTTTATTTTTTTATATAGATATTCATATAACTTTTTTGTTTGTTTTTTTTAATCTTCAGGTCACTTAAGTGTTTTATTTTTACACAAATTAAAATATTAAGTAATCTTACTTTTTTGAGCTAATTATGTAATTTGGCCTTAACAATTTAACCCTATTTATTGTCAAACAATCATGCACACTGAATTGACAGAGGGTACTTCGAGATTGAAGCACATCATCAAGTGAGAGCCAGTAATATAATAGCCCAAAATACCCAAGCGTATTTTAGGAAAAGAAAACAATAAAATAAAACAAAAATGAGGGATTTTCCCATTCATTCGAACAAGCAGACACCTAAAAGAATGGGGAGTTTGTGCGACCGAGAAGGGGGAGGAAAAAGGAAAGAAGAGAAGAAGGATGAAGAATAAAGGAAATAGAAGGAAAAAAAAAGGAACCCCAAGGGGGTGGCGCAGTTGGCCAGGTTCACGCCTCAAGAACTGGAGGTCCTGAGTTCGAAGCACACCCCTTTCGGGCCACTTGCCTAATCGTAAAAACCCGATTTATCTGGTTTGTGGAAGAGGCAAGGAGTCCACATGCCCCGAAGACATAGGTGCTTTAAGAGGCCTAGATACCTTGGTTATCCGAGAGAGAGAGAGAGAGAAGAAGAAAAAGAAAAAAGAAAAAGAAAGAGGACAATGGCTCACTAATGCACAGTTTCAAAGGAAGAAGAAAAGCATTTTAAACCCTAGTTGGAGGACAGTAGCTCTAATCCAGTAAAATCTGTGAGTAGGTTGAGTCATCTCCTCCAATTTGTGGAGTTAAATGGTTTATCTTAATATATAGATAATACTTTATCTCTTTTAGTAGAATTTGTAAGCTAAGTACTAAAATTAGTGTTAAAATTTACAGTTTCTTCCCCTAAACAAAACAAATCAGTTAATTTGCTATAAATTACATCCCTATGTAAATGTGTTAATCTATAACTTAGTGTATTTTGTTAGAGTTTTATGAATGGACCTAAAATTGGAGATATCATCACAAAATAGTTATTAATCATAAACCCTAAAAGTATACAAATGACTAAGGTGGATTATTCTCTAACTTGGGATAAATGGAATGATTAGGTTTAGATAAGGACCCTTTTTCTATGGGACATATTTTCAAAAAAAAAAAACATTATGGGATGTTATTTTAGTTAATGGATTAAATCCAAAAGCTTCCAATAAATAAATGAGTTAAGGGGTTTTGGCCCTTTTTTTGTTAAGACTAATAAATTGACCCTAATAAATTTATAAAAGTACTTTTATATGGTAGATGTTATAATAGAACTCTAAATTATAATATTTCTTTAATTTTCAAATGTGTATTAGTCTTTTGGCTTAATAAAGGGGGGTTTCTATGAGGTTAAGGAGATAAGTAAGTAGATCATCTATTCTCTAATTCATACCGATGTTTGGGTTTTATTTTGAAATAAATTTAAAAATATATATATTATTACCCAATTTGATTGAATATGGATTTCGTTTAAAATTTCATTTTACCATGGAGGTTTTCTATTATCTTAGAAGCTATTTAGATATGAAAATGTATTTGTTTGAAATTAGAAAGATAATTTTCCAGATGAATCTTATATTATGGTAATTTGTTTTGACCATGTTTTTATTTGTGCTTCTTGAGTATTAGTCAATACATTTATTTAAAAGAATTCATGATAAATGGATATTTTATGGTTTAAAAAAATAGTACATATACATTAGGACTACATTGTACGCTAATAATGCAGGTCGGTTCGGCATCTCAGTAACCAACTTTTATATCAATTGTATGAGGTGCTGAGAATTTTCTATAATGGGATTATCAATTATTATTATTATTATTATTATACTCTAAATATCGGGCCAATACAAAAGTATTATGTTATTTTATACATATTGCTCCCAAGAGTTTGGCATTCTTATGGTCAGATATTTGTTCTATGAATGAAGCACCAACGATATGGGTTTTGATTAGCCACTAACCTACTTGCACATTTAGTCAAGGCCTCTATTTTATAATTATTTGACTAGGGATTTTTTATTTTATTATATTTGTGCACTAGCTAGGGATTTCTATATTTATATGTAGCCAAGGAATTCTTATGACCTAACATTTGATATCTGCAAAGAGACTTTGATCTTTGATTTATTCCAGGCGTGTCTGGTGGATCATGCACCAATGTTAAAAACATTTTTTGGATTGTAATCTAGATGGTCTTCCCAAGGGAGACGAGAGACTTTGGCCTTCGAGAGCCTTTGTCCTCCAATGAGATTACGACTTTTTTATGAGTTGGATTCTCTTTATTGCATGGTTATAATGTGTCTGGGATATATATTGGTATATGTGGGTTATTCAGCTGTCATGTGATCCTGATGACTATATACATCAATTTCTTTTTATTTGTATCTTGATGTGTTTATTCGTTAGGTGATACTATGTGTAGAAACCTAAAGTGCACAGATGTCCAATTACAATGACAGTCGCCACACTCAATGCGGGTGAATATAAAACTACAGTTACATTCACCCAAGAGTAAGGGTCTACACATTTGCTGCCAAAAGGTGCGCAAATGCACTGTTCACATTCGCACACTATGAAAACTATAAATTGAAATTTGACCTTATCTTCTCCCATGATAGTTGTTTTGGATAGCCACAACTCCTATGAGTTCCATAACTATCAAGGAGACTGAAGGAGGTGTATTCTCGCATAAAATGAAGCACATACATGCTTAGGATAAGGATTAAAGAATCTCACTCCAATATGGGAGCCATAAATGAGATAGAGTTCTTCCTTAACAAAGACTATTCTCTAATTCATTTATGTGCATATAAATACCTTCAAGGTTGCACGAGAAGAGAAGAAGGTTGGAAGAGAAGATCACAAGCTCAAGTAAACATTGCTCTCAAAATTCAAGCAAGCTCTACCCCATTCCCTTAAAAGTTTACAAGTTCACCTATCTTCCAAAAGAGGAAAACAAGTCTATTATACCTCTGCAATCTCTCCAAGAAAGATATCACAGGAAACTTGAAGATAGACCAGGCCATGGATAGGTAAACTTACTAATGTTTGGGTAGCAAAGTTGTATCCATATTTATTAAATAAAAAGAAATTGTTATTTTTTCCTCCCCTTATATTCTTCTTTATATTTCATGTAACTTCTTCAAAATACAAATTGAGAAACTTAAGGTTAATCAGAAGTTTGTTATGTTGAACAACAATAAATAACAAGTCTCTCAAACTTGGAGTATTAGCCCCACCTATAAAAAATAATAAACTAATCCCTAAATGGCTAGGTAATTTGCTCAACGAATTTCGACTCATACATGGCTTGAAATTTGGTGTTACATTATGACACTACTGGCATTGTGGTTGTGTTCATATTATACAAAAGAATCAGACATCAGTAGAGTTGATATGTGTTGAAAACGGTTTTGAGTATGTAGTTTTTGTTGTGCCCAGATTTTGAAAATTGACTGTTTGGGCATCTCTGAGCCAAAATAAAAGTGGGATCCATAAGTCATTTGAGGCGGGCCCACATGGGTATGTGTTCACCTTAATGAGGAGAATAACGTCGTATGGTTATTTGCTCAAAACCGTTAATGGGTGAATAAGAAATTGTATTTAAAAGTGCCTAGTTGAACACTAGTTAAAGGCTATAAAACTTGAATAATCCCACATTGGTTAGCCCTGAAAATTTTGGAGGTTTATATACAATAGTCTTAGATATAAACTTGTTCCACAAGGGGCACCACAGTTTTGTGGAAGGGGAAGGACCTAGCCAACTAGGCCAAGCCCAAACTAACACACACCCGCATGCTGAACCGAGTCAAGTTGGGTTGGGTCAATACGAAAATATAAAATAATATTTTTTTTCTTTTTCCCAAAAACGGTTAAACCTTGTGTATACCATTGTGACAATTCCGAACCAAAGTCACATTTGTGACTATTAAAACACACATTTTGCCCCTTGTTTGCTTTGAATAGACTTGAATATGGCTACTTAACTGCAACATTCTGTTTTTGTGTCTATTCGAACATCATAACGTGTGTCTCTATGCATGTTTCAAACAGTCATGAATATCCTATCAATAGACCATCCCTCCTTCATTTAAAAAAAAAGAAGAAATATGTTTTTTAGGCATCATAGAAGGTGTTTGAAATTAGGCATATAAAAGGCATTATAGCATGCTATAAGAGAGAGAGAGAACAACACAACTTTGATTTTCCAGGCACACATATTGTAGGGTCTCTTCTGTGTGTAGTCAATCATTGTATCTTGGGAAGCAGACGTCTGCAAAGCCCGTAAGCACCACTACAAGTGACAAAATCTGTCTTAAGGACATAATGTCAAACACTAGTAGCCTTGATCAATTTTAAGTTTGATTTTTTGTCAATTCATCCAGTCAAGTAATTTGTTCTTTTCATTTTATTTTCAAGTCTTTTAGATTTTATATACAGAATATAGAACAACAATCTTACGACAAATTTCCATTTTTTCTATATTTTATTCTTTGTGTGTTCTATGAACCTTTTCTCTGTGTTATTTCATATAAATCATCCGAGTGTTGACATCATCCCAAACGATGAAGACTCTAAAAGACAAAAGTGTTGGATGGGTCAAAAGAATGGTACTGAACTAAAACCATCATCGATAATAGATAAGTTATCTATCTATAAATTCTATTATTTTATTTCTAAAATTATCATGATGCGTGTTTACCATCTATAGTGTCTAATTCCAACATGATGATTTCTTGATTATATTTTAGATATAGTAACTTGCATGTTTATCATATGTTTTGTTAAAAATAAATAAAAAAATCAGTTTCGTGGGTGATCTCTTGAAATATAATATTTCATGGATTTTGATTATTTATAGGTGAGAAACACAAATCTACAGTCATTGAATAAATCAATGAAAACATTCACATAGAGATAGTCATAATCTATGAATGTGATTGCAATGCGTAGACCCTCGGGTTTGTGATCATAATGATCTTACCCATCATATAAAACATTTCTATGTGAACAAGGTGTACACCAATATGTTTGAAACATCTATTCTAAAATAAAGGTGAAAAAGCAATTCGTAAAAATAATGGTTTATTGCACAATTCAATTAATCTAAAAAGATACATTCTTTTATCAGAACTGTAAATATTTTATCTTGATTAACTTCAGTTATTTTGTGGATTTAGTAAATTGATAAACCCTTCATATATTTTATATAAGGGTACTCTTATGAGATCGAATAATTTTATTAAAGGTTTGAAATGTAAGAATGATAAACTATAAAATGATCACTAGATATCAAGAAGATTTATTACTGCTTTGATATTATATTTAGAAACATCTCATTTTATAGAAGCATCTATGTAGTATAAAACACACATATATGTGCATGTGAACAAATGAAGGTCATTACTATGGAAGAACAACCATATAGGGTGGGTAATTAAATTACAATAAAAGAAAAGTTATGCTTCATGTTGTTATTGTTTATGTTATGTATGTTACATAAAATCAGACATAATATTGGAGTTTTAAGTATGTTCACTTGTCAACCTAATTACATGCATGGAAATATTATTAACCAAATATATGAATGAACATGTTGACCAAATATGAAGATCAATAAGCATCATATTATGGAAGGATGTATTGATGCTTATTGGATTTTTGAACCATAAGGATTCAAAGCTTATGAATGGTTGAATATACACTCTTGGAAGAGTTACAATGTCTTGGAGGTCTAAGAAATATACCTTGATAATTCACTCTACAATGAAGAGTCTAAGTTTATGAGATTTATAACTAGAAGCAAAGAAATGAAGTAGTTAAAGAATTTATTTGGAAATTTCATGTTGGCCTAGACCAATGCAACCAACATATTTGCATTGTGATAGTAAATCTACACTATCACAGGTATACAATAAAATGTAAAATGGTAAGTCCGGATACATTGAACTTAGACATAGTTATATGGTTGGATTACTCAATTAAGAAGTTATCATTATTGGTTGTATGGTCAAGTAATAACTTGATCGATCCTTTGAGTAACAATGCTTTACAAGGGATATAAGCAAAACAGAGTTGTTAAACAAAAAAGTATAACCTTGAAAGAAATTATGAATGCTATATTGATTAGTTCTGGTTTACCTAAGAATTTGTGGGGGGAAACAAGAACTTATCACAAATTATATTCTTAACAAGATGCCTCATAAGAAAACTAAAAGACACCTCATGAATTATAGAAAGGTCGAAAACCTTCTTATAAATTCTTAAAAGTATGGGGGTGTTTAGTAAGGTGGTGGTCCCTATCCTTAAAAGGTTTGAGACAAGACCTAAAATAGGCATAAAAATTTTGATAATGTAATGATGGGTTGAGAATTAACGAATGTGACAATTGTGTAACAAAGTCAAATGTATAAAGTAAGTCTTGACATATTTGTCGTAGACATAATACTATAAGACAATTAATCTCCAATAAAATTATTTCTATTAATTACATAAAGTCAAAAGAGAATATTGCAGATCCGTTAACTAAAGTGTTAGCTCCCAAATTTTGACTTGGGTCATGTGATAGCATGAGGACAACATAACAGCATTTATGCATCAAGACTCTAAGCACCCATGACTTAATAAGAGCAAACCTAGACTCTAGGAGGTTAGGCATCCTCAAAGAAGTCTTTCCAGATACTCCAGTCACAACTGAATCAGTTAAAGCACCTTATTACAACCCAAAAAGCACTATTTCAGGATAAACCCTAATTTCACTTAAAAGAACCATTGCGACTTTGAGGGTCCACATTTTAGAACTCCATTCAAGTCACAAGTAAGTTTTCCACCTCTTATAAGCCTTTCTCCAGTAAAGCATCACAATTAATAAAATTACCATTTTACCCTTTAGCCTTCAAAGTCCTAATACTCACTATTTGTCATCCAGATCACTGAATTTTTTTGCCATATAAGCCTTCTTGTCATGAAGCATCACAAGTAAAAATTCATATTTTCACATTTTTTGACACACGGGTGAAAAATTACCATTTTACCCTTTTCACTCAGAGAATGACCTCTGGACCCTCAAAGGACCTCTAGAGCCTCTCCTGTGGTCCAAATGGTGTAATTTTAGAACCTATACACTCCTGAGTCTCTGTTCTTCAAGGGACTTATCACAAGTCAGACACTGCCCGAGAATGGAAACAGCTAATCTCTCAATCTGTGATAACCCTAACCAAGAAATAACCTTTGTCAGAGCTCTCAAAAACTCATCCGATCTTCGAATTCAAAAAGGTTAGTTGCAATATCTCGACCCTGGCCTAAGCTTCAAATCTCTAGGTCTAAGAAAAGAGTTTTGAAGTCTTTGACCTTTATGAAATCTTAAATCGTCTCTAAAAGGTCAAAAAGTTATTTTTCCACTTTTTGCTCTTATAGAGCCAGAATATTCTCTAGACCTCCAAATCGAGATTAGTCGATGTCCATTTCTTCAAAATTGCGAGGCCTTCGAAAAAATGTCTAAGGAGCTAGGGCTTTCGTAAAATCTATTTACCAAGATTCCCTCAAAAACTCCAAAAAACATAAAAAATCAAGTCTAAAAATCGGGTGCTCAACTGACTCCCAGGAGTACATCTGGAATCAGAAATTCAGATAGTTGGTGGCTATGCCACTATAAATTTAGAGCCTTAAAACTATCAAAACTACACTAATTTGCAAAAAAACCATGGCCTAAGTAGTCATTTCTACCCAAACCCAGAAAAAGCATGTTTCATCTGTATTTGGCACTTGAAATGCCCTAAAAAGTTCTCCTAAATTCAGAATGCAGCAAAGTCAGAGCCATTTTCTTAGTCTCACCCTTATCTTCGATAAAGCACTTCACTAACCTTTGGTTCAGGGAATGTCTGGACATACAATTTTACCCAGCTTCAGGCAGCGGCAAAAACCTAATTTGTTTAAGTGACTTTGCTTTGGAAAGCTCCTAGCAGCTGCTCAAGAATCCAGCAGCCAATTTGTCAACTTCTGTAGCTCCGAGACTCCTCAAACTTCAAATCCCCCAAATATGACGCAAGGCAGCATTTCATAGAAAAATCAGTAGCATCTCTTGTATAATTTTATCAAACCGCGTGAAAAATCATTTTTGACCTAATTTCCTACTCGAGCACCATAATCTCACATAGTTAGAAGTTATGAATCACCTGGACCTGGAAGCATCTATCCCTGGGCCACCCCCTAATCAATTTGACCATTTTCCCTTCTAATCTACATTTGAGAGCTTTTTTGGCCAAAAAACCTTGATTTGACCCCCTTACCCTTTTCGTAATTTGGTTTTGACTAGACTAGGACGACTGGAGCATCTAAGACTTATAAAAATTGTCACTGACTGGGTTGACTTCCAAGCTCGAGAGCTCACACAGAGTGAGGACAGTGATAGGGTTCAAAAAATTAGAAATCAGGATATTACTCAAGGATTAGCTAAAGTGAGAATTTCAAATCCCTTACCCTAGGATCTCCTAGATGAATTTCAAATCCCTAGTGAAGACTCCACAGCCTCTCATCAAGCACATTTGATCCACCTCTTTAGGTTTGCACCCAATAGGATTTTGCAAAAAGGCATCTTCCATGCCATGTCCATAGCCACCCTCAATAGCACACCCTCCATTGAAGTAGCATAGCCTCTATCAAACCCTTGGACTTGCCACTTCACCCATCCAGGTCTCTCCTTCCAAATTAATCCCAACAACACACCTAAATCTAGTCCTAGCCATAAACCCCATTTAGGATAAAGATCATCTCCACCCTCCATCCTAAACATCCCTATCCTCAATCCAACCATTGATTCAACTAAATTGGGGCTATAAATAGCCCCAATTTTGTGGTGAACAAGGTTGGCAACCATAAACCCTAAATCAAAGAAAAAAAA
>JAOXJP010223308.1:0-11663 GCA_025762735.1 Platanus orientalis | reverse complement strand
CAACCGAGCACCCCTTAAGGTGTTTGGTTGGCCCAGCTGAACACCCTCTGTCTGTACACTTAGAACACCCGAAAGAAGAAGAAGAAAAAAACCACATACTTGGACTTCTTCTTGCTCCCAATCGCTTCTGAGATACTCCATGGCTTTGATTTTTTGTCTCTAATGCTAATAACTTGCAAATGAAGAACAAAGAGAGGAAGAAAAAAATTGAAAAAAGGAAGAGAAACATAGAACAAAGATGAGTAAAAGAGGAAGAGGAGAAGACATGGGTTTTGGAGGAAACGAGTGAGGTGTGTTTAGAAAATTTATTAAATTTTTTTTTTTAATGTTAAAAAAAGGTATAAAAGTCATTTTATATTAGGGTATTTTGGAGAAACAAAAAAAAAAGAGGTTTAAGTGAGGTAAGTTCGGAAACATGTAAATAATACATAAAAAAGAAAAAAAAACTCTCATCTGATCAATGGATAGTGGCGTTGTCAGTGCTAAAAGTTGATGATAAATTCTGTTGTCGTCATAAATGTATAATTTAGTCGCTCGTGATGCCAGTGGATGGAGGAACAGTTAGGGTGATGGAGAAACGAAGGAACGAGGCAGGGAGTGACCAGTTAGACGTTCGAGCCGCGGGTACGTGGGTGGGTTACAGAGGATCTGAGTGGCTCTGTGTGCAGTTGTTGAGGATCTGAAACCAATGCTAATGGCCTAATAATATAATATAGCTACATACTATGGTTAAAACTCGAAAGACTCGCCACCTCATAGTTAGAGTCAACTCGGCCGATTCGCCGGCAAACTTCAACGACAATTACAACGGGGGGTAGGCTTATACAAGGAGTCAAATTCGTTGACAAAACAGAAACGTACAGGAGACTGTTTCCCAACGCAGAAGAACTCGAGTATCCCTACCCTTCGGCAGATATACGCCTAGTCATAATAGGCAACGTCAAATTTACGTTTCTCATGGAGAAGATCTACTGATCCTTCTCTCTGTCGTCTCGTCGAGGAGAGACAGAGAAGCCCAATTGGGTTCTGCATCCCCACAATGCAATTCAAATCCCTCAACTCTATTGTAATAGTAGCTATGTTGGGTTTCGCTGTTTTGATTCTCTTCGTCTCTGGATTTCTCGAGTTCCCATCTGTCTCTTCTTCGGTTCCATCCCTTGGTGATTCGAAATTGGCAGTTAAACAAACCCCAGAACCTTTCAGGGATTTGTTGGCTGCGTTTAGAAGATGGGATTCTGAGGTGGGTTGTGCCCAGTTCAAGCTAAAGGTCAAAGGATCGCCAACCAATGTTTCTTCTTCTTCTCTGCAAGACTTTGATGGTGTTTTCGACTGTGGAGCGATGCGGATGGCTCATGTTAGTGTTCTGGTTAAAGGGTGGACTTGGATTCCCGATAATTTGGATAATTTATATTCGTGCCGATGTGGTTTGAGCTGCCTATGGACCAAGTCCCCTGTTCTTGCTGATAAGCCTGATGCTTTGTTGTTCGAAACGAGCACACCTCCTTCTCAGGTATTTTTGTCCCCTCTTCGTAGCCCAATTATCTGTTTGAGGTCTTGAATTGGTCTCAGATGAAGAAAATGTGTGGTTGCGGAAACTATTGTTTATTATGCTATCTGGATCTTGTCATAGAATTTACATAAATAACAAAACTATAATAGTGGAGGAATCTATTAATGCTGGTAGAACTAGGGTTGTAAATGGAGAGAATTCGAGACAGATATAGATATATCCGTTTTTGTATTCTACTTAATCAAATATCGGATATCCATGGACACTTAAAAATAAGATCCGTATTCATATTTGTTTACTTAATCAAATATTGGATACGGATTTGTATGTATTGGATTATACTTTCTATCAGAAAATAAAGGTTTTGAGTGGTTTCTCTAGGGCATCTTGGCCTTTCATGCTTAGGTGGAGGCTTTAGAGATGATTTAGGCTAGTTCTATTTGTTTTCTCTTGGCTGGTTGGTAGGGAGATTCTAGTAGTGCAGAATTGGTGGTGTTTCTTTGGATATTCCGATTTTCTGACATTTTGGGTTATCACAATGTATTGGTAGAAGGAGATTTTATGCAACACCACACACTGAAAGGTTGTTAAACCAGTGGAGTTTTAGATCCAAAGCATTTATGAAAGGTGGGATGAATACAAAGGCCTTGGGTAGCTCTATGATGGATTGAACAGTTTCTGTTTTAGGTAAAATAGTAGAGTATGTAAGACTGTTTGGTAGATTAGGGACTGATATTAGATCAACTAAGGACCAGACAAGTGTCCATAACGGGTTTTGCTTAGGTGTACAACAGTGAGATATCATTAAGGCCAATACAGCAAGGTTGAAATCATGTTTAGGATTATGACAGACTCCTGAATGTAGGAGAAAGGACTGAAAACAGCATTGTAGTTTAGGGGATTTATGGGGTCATGCAGAGAACAGACATATGCTGTATAGGGACATATTCTGGGACTGGTACAGCAGGGTATAGAGTAAAGAAAGCCTATCTACTTGAATTTATTAAGCCATATAACAGAGAACAAATATAAGATAGCCTTGGTGCAGAATTTCACAATTAGGTGTACTTACAATCCTGTAGAACTATCACAAAACTGCCACAAACAATATCCAGATATGATTTTCTATTATGATCACTCCACACAAGAAGGGAGATGCACCTTGATGTTGTAGCCAGTAACAATCCAGAAGTATATATCAGAATTCTGGTTTACAACTTGTTGAACTCCTCCAAATTAGATGTGCATCAGGTTTCTCCAGAAGTTCTCTTACAAATAAATCAATCAAACCTCAAGAAATAACAACCCAGATGCTGCCGCACGGATATTATAGCCTGGAACTTCTGGTTTCATCAGAAACCCAAGAATCCCAAAGAGGAAAGTGCCACAGGAGTTATACTTGAAAGATCTGTGGGTTCTTCAATTCAGACAGCCAAGAGAAACCTTTTAGGAGAGGCCGCAGGCTAGGGAATGGGGTTTTTCTGGCTATACACTAAGAAAATAGTGGGGATTCATAGGGAAGCTTAATTTACTGGCTTGTAAATTAAGAACATCATCAAGAAAGGTTCTAGAAGAAGGTTCTTGAAGATTCTTTAATGGTGAAAACCAGTAAACTGCAAAGGAAGAACCAAGAAAAGAAGAAAAAGAAGAAGAAGAAGAAAATGAGAAGAAAGATAAGAGTATCAGTGTGTGAGTAATCACTTACCTCACAAGCCCTTGGACATCACCATCCTTGTGTCAAGTTTAAGCACCAAAAACTTAAAGAAGAGAAGGAATTCCGCTCATGGAGAGCAAAAAACTATTCAAAATTTATTAATTCCATCATATTAATACAAAAATGTGCAACCCTATATATAGACTCACAAACTCAAGAAAATAACAAGAAACCAAATTAAAAACTCTTAAACTACTAGCTTACTTGCTACCGAATACTTTCCTAATAAAACATTGACTTTCTAAAAATAAAAACTGCAAAATCAAGCCCTTCTAGAGGATTTCAACCAGCATTCTAAGAGGGTTCCACTTTGACTTCTTAACTCTCTAAAATTACTAAAATACCATTGGCAATAATGTCTTATTACAAAAATACCCAAAAACAAAAATTAAAATGCCACTCATCTAAAATGTATTAACTCATAAAACATTAAGCAAAACTGTAAAATTACTCTAAAAAAATTCCATCATGTGTCCCCATATGTCTTCTCTTGTTGACCCCACCATGAACCATGTGGGCCCCACGTGTCCCCCAATGTCCACATTATGATTCCTCTACGATTATTGGTTGGATCAGTTGACTGTCGGGCAGATCTTGGAGACATTCTCACTTGATTAGAGGGGGTTGAATGTTGGCCTCCAAAAGTGTATGCTTTGTTCCATTGGAGACCAAGGTCTCTCTAATAGATTCTTTAGCTACAAGTGAAGCTTTATGAACTGACATGCATTGTGGGCAAGATTTTCTTTTGGAACTTGAGACTTGAGCATTGCTGCTTTTGTGATAGGGTGGGCCCCTTGTACATATTTTCTCTCTTCTATTAAATTGTATCATTGCCAACAAAAAATATAGTATAGAAATTTCAACGATGTGTTTAGTTTCCAATTCTTTAAGAGAGGTTGTCAGTTTAGTTATTAATCACCATAGTGATTGTAATTGGTATCATTTCATTTATATGTGCATTTTATTCAGGAGAAAAGGGACAAAAAGAAAATATTTGCAAAAATGGGAAAATGAGAAATCCCTTGGATAGCAAGCTAGTCAATTTGTTCAATCTTGCTTTGACTCACGACGTAGCCCTTCTCAATGTTTTTTTGATTGATCTATATCCGGTATGCTCAAATATTTTAAAAGCCCCTTGACCCACTATAAATAACTGAGAAAAACAAACACAAATGAATAGAAGATACATGTAGCAAGTCCAATATGTTCATCAGTGTGTGTGTGTGTGTGTCTCTCTCTCTCTCTCTCTCTCTCTCTCTCATTATGTAAGCAAGGATTAAATCTGCAATCTCACATCTTCTTTTTCTTTCTCTTCTTTCTTTCATTTTCTTTGAGGTCTGCCTCAAATTTCTACACCAAATTAGATGTTATGAACCAATATTGGTTTGTATTAATTTATACAGTGCAATAAATAAAAAATTTGGCTGCACATACTGAATTTTCATGCGATGATGTTTATTATACAAATAATATAATCTGCTATTTTAATCTATGTGTACCAATCCCTGTCACACTTGCCCATGAATGCTTTCTTAGGGTTTCTTCTCATTATTTTCATATTCCATTTAGATCCACTAAGCTCCTTGTAGTTGATCAGATGAAATCCACTGTGTTGTATTCTTTAATTGGGTGGAGAATTCTGCATCATGATTGAGGTTGCAAATTGCAAAAGCTAGAAACTCATATATTGTCTTGTTAGTTGGAGCTTCTATGTGAAGGTCACTCAACTCCCAAGAAAAAAAAAAAGATAAGAAAAGAAAAGAAATTGAGGATCAAATTGTGAGGAACAGCCATAGTTGGCTTGTGACTTGTGGTTTTAGGTGAGGTAGGTTAGGTTTTGAGTAGAGAAAGAAGAAGTAAAAGAAGATGAAGAAGAATAGAAGAGAAGATAGGGAAATTTTGTAAAACTGTATGAGAGGGTATCCTCTCCCATTTCTCTTATTAGAATAAGTATGTACATATACCATACCGTGTAGTATAGTATACCTATACTATACCATAAACACTAAACATACATGTAGAAGTATTACAATAATTCCATGCTCTCATATACATGTATTCTCCTACACTCCCCCTAAAGTTGGAGATAGAGTTCCTACGTTCCTAACTTGCCAACAATAGAAAATAATTGCATATTGTGAAGCCCTTTAGTGAAGACGTCTTCACTTAGTTATCACGAATGGCATGCAAATGGTTCTGGATTTAAAATGATATTTGATGAATTGACGGTCTACTTCCACCTGCTTGGTTTAATCATGTTGGATCAGGTTGTATGCGATACTGTTCGCTGCCTTATTATTGCAATATAGGCTCATCGGTCTTTGAATTGGGAATCCAAGTTTTATTAGGAGAATCTTTATCCAAAGAAGCTTATAGACTCCATGTTCCATAGATAGGAATTCTGCCCCTGCACTTGACCTCGTCACAATTGATTTCTTCTTAGTCCATGTGAATCGGTTGCTTCCTACAAGAGTGCAATAATCTAAAATAGATTGTTGATCTGAAATTGAACTAGCCGAATCGACATCTATGTAAGCCTCCACATGGACGTGACCTCTCCTTACATATAAGAGGCTCTTCCTTAGGTATCCCTTTAGGTATATGAGAATCTTGTACATAGCCTCTAAATGAAATCCACTGGGAGCATGCATAAACTGATTAACAACACTAATAACATAGGCAATGTCCGGTCTGGTGAATGATAAGTATATGAGATGGCCAACTAATCTTTGATATCTACCATCAACAGGAAGGTGATCAATCTTATATTTTGTCAAGCTATGATTGATATCAATTGGGCTCTCACAAGGTTTACACCATGTTAAGCTATTTTCTTATAGAATATCAAGGGCATACTTTCTTTGAGAAAACGATTCCTTTCTTGGAACTAGTTACCACAATTCTAAGAAAACACTTCAACTGCCCGAAATCCTTAATTTCAAATTCTTTTGCTAACCGCTCATCGAGTCATTTTACTTTTGTATCATTATTCTTTGTTACCACAATATCGTCTACATGAACACTCAATCAGTCACCCTGTCACCTTGATGCTTCATGAACAATGTGTGCTCTATTTGGCATTGTTTATAATAACCTTTTAACCATAACATTTCGAAATTACTCGAACCATGCCCTTGGGTATTATTTAAAGCTATACAAAGACTTTTATTTATTTATTTATAATTTGTAACTTTTCTTTTATAAAGGGCGGCTTGGCCTAACGGTAAGGCTTATCGGTTGCATCCCTGGTGGCACAGGTTCGAGTCACGGAAACAACCTCTCCAAAAGTGGAGGCAAGGCTGCATACATCTTGCCCTCTCCAGACTCCGTGTTAGCGGGAGCCTCATGCACTGGGTCACCCCTTTTTTGTAACTTTTCTTTTCTTTGCTGGGTACATAATCTCAGGAGGGGGCCTTTTTTTTAAGGTTCCCATGCCAAAATGCTTTCTTCACATCAAACTGTCTCAAAGACTATCATTAGTTGGCAACAGGAGAGATAAGAACTCTTGTAGAGTTCATATTGGTAATTAGGGGCAATGGTCTCCTGATAATCAATGCCATATATCTGCGTATATCCCTTTGTCACCAATTGTGTTTTTATATCTTTTTACTGAACCATCGGACCAGTGCTTTATGGTAATCACCCATTTATATTCAACTTGTTCTTTGCCTATGAGAAGATCCACCATCTCCCCAGTGTGATTCTTTTTAAGGCTCCTCATCTTTTCTTCCATGGTAGCCTTCCATGTAGAATGGGAGAGTGCCTCTGATACATTGTGAGGTGATGCTGTACAAAGCTCTGATACCAAAATTGTTGTATCACAATCACTAAAAGCTCAATTGAATAACAAATAAAAGATGTGGAAGCAAGAACACACTTTAAACAACCAAGAATTGATTTTTAAGAACACACAAGTAGCCAAAATTCTAGGAATTGATGAATAGAATAAATGAGAGAATTAAAAGAGTTTAGAATAGAAAAAAGGGAGAAAAGAGAGAAACCCAGAAGGGCAATTCTGGAATTTCTAGATAGAATCCTAAAATTACCAAAATACCCTTGGTCGTGCGTTAGAAAATTACGAAAATTTAAGAAACTAACCCTGGATTTCAAGCTTTATTACAAAAACAACCCAATAACTAAAAATCCAAATTAACCCATGACATTGTTGGCCTTATTACAAGATTAAAAAAACCCCACCTAAACTACTCTAATGATTCGGACAATGCTTAGGCCTATCCATGGTCATCAATCTTTTTCTCCACACCATATGCTCCCGCATCATGAGGCACAAAAGTAGGAGACAAAGGAAAGGAATGTAGAACACACTATATGACACAAAGTCGGACAATGGATGCTTAGTACAAGAATGAATGCCTTTTTTGAGAGTAATAGGAATGTGGTGAGAATCATGAACCCCCAATATACATGTAATATTTTACAACCATACACCATATGACTATACTCCCATGTACTACTGAATGCATGAGCTCCAACCTATCAAGTGTAATTGTTTTCTTTCTTGAATACACTTTTGAATAGTCTTTTTTCACCTGTCTTCACTAAGTTTCATCACATCACCACCTACAATAGACTTGCTGACACCATCAAAAGAGTATGGGGGAATAAGCAAAGGCAAAAGAAAATATTACTTCTCTTCACCAACAAGCTCATCTTGAAGGTTTCCTTCTGGGAGGAGAAAAATGGAAAATCCTATAAAAAGATCACATCTATAGATAGAAAGTATATTCGGGTTAAAGGGTGATGGCACTTATACCCCTTTTGACTAGTAACATACCCTAGGAAATTAGACCGAAGGCCTTTGGGATCTAGTTTGGACTAGTCAAACTTTGGAGTTAGCAAAACAAACACAGTCAAAGACTTTTTGAGCAATGGAGAATATGAAAGAGCACTGGAAAGAGTCTCAAGAGGAGGTTTAAAGCTAAGCACAAGTGAGGGCATACAATTTATGAGGTGAGGTGCAATTTGCAAATGATCAGACTGAAGACTTTTGGGACAAACATGATAAGAGCTAGGCTGGAGTATGTCCAGAAGATGACTGTTTTTTCTTTTAGCAACACCATTTTGTTTTGGAGAGCTAGGGCATGTGGTTTGGTAAAGGATACCATACTGAGAAATATAGGATGAAAAATCACTCGATAAGTATTCACCACCATTATTAGAATGAAGAATCTTTTCTTTGTATTGAATTAGTTTTCAACCATTTTATGAAATGACTAGAAGACAGAAGATATATCGCCCTTGAATTTCAACAAAAAGACCTATGTGGGTTGAGAGTAATCATCAATGAAGGTGATACATCATCTCAAGCCAAATATGAACAGAACAGGAGCTGGCTCTCTACATCGGAATGGACAACAGAGAAAGGTATAGCATTGCAACTTGAACTAATAGTATAAGGGACCTTATAATACTTAGCATACTCACATGTATCACATCGGAGGTCAGAAACAGACAAGGAAGTGAACAAAGTAGGAAAAACCCTCTTGAGAATAGGAAAGGATAGATGGCCAAATCTGCAATACCACTGATATAGCTGGGCTCACTGGGTAGCAATAGGTTCATCAAGTATGGTAATTGTTGAACTGCTGTGCCAGTACGTGGAGGATAGTCAAGGATATAGAATCCTTGATCCTCATGGCCTCTACCAATTACCTTCTTTGTCTCCAAGTCCTAAAGGACACAATGAGATGGGAAGAAAGTAACACTACAATTTAGGGTCTTAGTAAGTTGATTCACAATTACAAATGCAAGGGAAAGTTTATAACATGGAGTACAAAAGAAAGGGGCATAGAAGATGAGACAGAAATGAAACCTTTTCCTGCAACTGAACATAAAGTCCCATATGTTCCTTGTACTTTATCTCTCCTAGAGCATATATGATATGAAAAGAAAAACGAAGATTTGCCAGTCATACGATCGGTAACACCTGAATCAATGATCTAAGAGTGATTGTGCGAAGAGGCTGGAGTCCTTGAGATGGGTTCAGTAATCTAAGTCCTTATCTGTGACAAGGATCTCCATAAGTACTTTCTCTTTTTGAGTGCTGTCTGGTTGACTGAAGTCCAACATGCATGAGGTAAACTCAAATTTAATATCAATCAGGACTATGAAGATTTACCACTTCCAAGTTTGCAACGAAGGCCCTATTTTCCACACAACAAGGCTCGACCAATCCCTAATAATGCTAATACACATCAGCAATCACCACAGTACATCCAAATCACAGACATAGACAGTTCACCATCAATATACCTCTAATTGATGTGTCACTGATCTGATCTTCACCAGTTAGCGCTAATAAAACTTGCAATGAGTCTGCACATATGCTCCACAGGACTATGCCATTACACATTTCTTTTTTCCAAGGCTACAGGAGACTACAGAGTCTACTCCACCAATGTCACACCCTTTTCACACAGGTCCACACATAAAGAGTACACAAGGAATAGCTTTTCAGGCTTTGCACACAGCCACAAGAAGGATTACAAGCAATTAGGGCTCAACTGTCCAATTGAACTCTGATTCAGCCCTTAAATCATGCCAAAATGCATAAAAATAGCCTTGAATCATATACAAAAAACTCCCACAACTGTAATCAAATGTCACACTACACAGTCTTATCTCAATGAAAAAACAGGGTACACAACCCTTCAATCACACAATATACTAAAATACTGTCATACAACAGTATAGCTCTTTGGTTTGCATACAACTACCATACACAAGAACGAAGCACCAACAACCCACAAAGATTTCTAGAATCACTTGAGTAAAAAAATTCACTGAAAGATGAAGTACGGCTGGGGCGGTAACATTGAGGTGGAAAAATCTCCACTGAATTTTCAAAACTCCACCAAATCAGGTATGATTTGTTTCTAAAGGTCAAGAAATATGTAAGGGACTAGGATCGACTTTTTTTTTCACTAAAAATCAGTACCGCGAACAGATTGAGAGATTACCTTTAATCTGGATTTTCTCTTGTTTTTTTAAATTAAGTCTTCTAAAAATGTTGTTTGACTCCAAAACACTTCGAAAACTTACTCAACAATACCTAAAGTCATGCTCTGTTGAAATCTGAAGTTGCCTTACATGACTAATGTGGCTGATTGTTTGGCCTGCTGACGTCAGCTGTATGGCCTGCTAATGCCAGCAGGTGATGTGATGAATTCTGCTCCTGCTGGTATGTCTAGTTGCTCTTCCCTGGCTTTGATTCCAAGTTGGCTTGTGTTTTGTGGTTTTAGGTGAGGTAGGTTAGGGTTATGAGTAGACATAGAAAAAGATTAGAAGAAGAGAAGAGTGAGAAATTTGGGAAAACCGTATGAGAGTATAGTCTCCCATTTCTCTTATGAGATTTCGTATAACAGTATAAGTACATATACCATACCATATAGTATAGTATACTTATACCATACCACAAACACTAAAAATACATGTAAAAGAATTACAATGGTGCCATGCTCTTATTCATATACATATATTCTCTTACACCCATGACCTTACAAGGCCAAGTTGTTCAGAAGGGGAGATGAATTAAATGTGAAGCAATACAATTCAAGGGGCATATATTGATAAGGTCTAGTGTGAGGGGTTCTCAATGGATACTTGGTAGACCATGACATTAAGACCACATCATGGGAAAAAATACATTATTCTTGCATGAGAAGTTTATCCATTCTGTGAAGTCCACAAATGTTGCTAAACCATTCAATAAAAAGAACTAACGAAGTGAGAAGAAAATGAAAATTTGTCAGGGCAAAATTCTTTCAAACCATGGAGAATGATGATAACCTAGGGACAAGACATGTAGTTTGTAGTCAAACTAAAACAATAGAACTAAAATTAGTTCATTCAAGCCAACTCGAACTTGGTCAAACAACATTAAGGTTCCGTTTGATTGTCCAAATTTGAGTGGCTTAGAAAAGAAATTTGAGAATCCAAAAAGAACAAGGAATAGAAAGGATTAGAAAAGGATTTGAAAGCGATACAATAATTCCATTTGTTATTTGATTGCCAAGGAATAGAAAACAAATTTGTTGGAATCCACAATAGATCAACGGTCATTACAATAGAGAGGAGTTTCCACTGGATTTAGTCACAATTCTAACCTTCTGAGATGGAAAAGGAAAACTAAAAAAATACATAGAGATGAATTCCATTGGATTTGCACAAAAATCAATAGGTTTCTGATCCGACCAACCAGATGTGGGGAATTTGTCTAATCAATGGAATCCTATTATGGATTCCACCGGATTTTGGCCCAAATCCAGATGATTAGACACAGCCTAAGGGAAACTAAAATTGGATTTCTCTGTTTTGATCAGTAACAAATTTCATTAACAAAGAAGAAAAGAAGAGAGAGAAATGAACCCCTTGAAAAATGCTCGACAAGAGCCTAAAGAGAGGACTTCTCAAACACAT
>JAOXJP010223297.1:0-11663 GCA_025762735.1 Platanus orientalis | reverse complement strand
GAGAGATAACCAAAGAAAAAAAAATATACCTCCTTCCCGCAACTAAGTAAGCTCCTTCCTTTCATCTTTTCTACACTAATTTGACCGTCGGAGAGCCCAAGGCCGGTGAGATGCCTGCCTCAGGCCCCTGATCTCATTTCCAAAGTGTGTGCAGGTGTTGTATCCCAGAACCCCCTCAGCGCCGTGCAGATCCATCCTAGCCAAGGACCAGAACCAAGGTGTGAACCATCTGGTGGGCGCAAAAAGGGTTTTTCCCCCATTGCGTCTTCAGTTTAGCGTTCTTTAATCCGAAGGGCATCACCTGATAACAGTAGAAGCCCCGGTCGGTGATGAAGGCTGTCTTCTCTTGGTCGGATTTATACATCTTGATCTGGTTGTACCCCGAAAAAACATCCATGAAGCTAAGGTTTGGTGCCCCGCCATCGAATCTACCAGTGTGTCAATCCTCGGGAGGGAAAAGCTATTTTTTGGACATGCCTTGTTCAGGTCGGTGAAGTCGATGCACATTCGCTATTTTTTGCTTGGTTTTCGCACCATTACCACGATAACCAGTTGGGATAGTAAACCTGTTTTATAAAGCCGACCGCCAGGAGCTTTCTACTTCCTCCGTGATGGCCTGATTGCGCTCGAGGGTGAAGTATCTCTTTCTTTGCTTGACGGGCCTTGCAGCCGGGTTCAGGCTTAGCTTGTGGACTGCCACCCGGGGATTTATCCCAGGCATGTCTTCGTGACTCCAGGTGAACACATCTCGGTTTTTGACAAGGAAGTTCCCCAGCTGGGCCCTATGTTCATAGGGTAGGTCGACCCCTACTCTGGTGGTTCGGTCTGGTGTGCTGGGGTCGAGGATGACGTCCTCCAGGTCTCCCTCGGGTTCTGCCGCCATTCGGGTCTTCTTACCCTGGTTTTCTAGGCCTTCAATTGACATGTTCTCCTTAGAGCTCGACGGCTCTTCTTTGAGTGACGCCATGTAACATTCTCTGGCCATCACCTGGTCACCCCTGACCTCCCCGATCTCTTTCTCCGTCGGGAAGCGCATCAGTAAGTGATATGTTGATGTGATTGCTTTGAATCGGTTCAATCCTGGCCTCCCGAGTATTGCGTTGTATGCAGATGGACAATCTACAACAAGAAAGTCTACTTCTTGGGTTGTCTGGTACTCTCCCGTGCCGGCGGCGACTGGTAGGCAGGTCGTCCCTAGCGGTAGTAGTTGGTCACCGGTGAACCCTACCAAGGGTGTCTGGACCGGTCTGAGCTTGTCTCGGCCGATTCCCATCTGGTCGAAGGCTGGGAGGTAGAGGATATCAGCTGAGCTCCCGTTGTCGATGGAGATACGACGTGTGAGGTAATTTGAAACGACCAGTGTTACTTCTAAAGGGTCGTCGTGTGGTTGGCTTACCCCTCGGGCATCTTCCGCGGAAAAGGTAATGGGCAGACATCCGAACTTGTGCTGCTTCGGGGGCCTCTCTACCACCATAAGCTGTAGATCTTTTCCTGCGTGGATTTGCCTTAAATACGATTTCCTAGCTGAACTAGATTCGCCTCCTCCTGCGTAGCCCCCAGATATCACTCTTATTTCTCCTATAAGTTCGTCGGGTCTTCGTTCTTCCCGAGCTTGAGCTTGGAGGTTTTGGCTGACGCTCATTTGTTGGGACTACCGCCACCCAGTGACGAACCTTTGCAGATGGCCTCTTTGGATCAGGGCCTCGATTTGTTCTTTCAGGTCGAAGCAGGCGTTGGTGTCGTGCCCATGATCCCGGTGGAATTGGTAGTACTTGTTGCGGCTCCTCTTCTCGGGTGGGACACGAATCTTATCGGGCCATTTGATGCTTGGATCGTCTCTGATGTGCATGAACACTTGTTCTACGGTCGCGTTAAGGGGTGTATAGTTCTGGAATCTACTCGGAGGGATATGGACTCACGGACCTGTTCCTCGGGTGGGGCCACCGTCTCCAGCCCGGGCCCCTTTTTCTTTTTGGGGTCCCCGCTGCAATTCTCTCTTCTTCCTGTCGTGCTGAGGGTTGGACCCGGCATTCCGCTCCCGTCTGGCACTAAGGGTTTCTTCTGTGTTCATGTGTTGTCGTGCCTTTATCATGAGGTCGGCCATTCAAGTCGGGGGGTTTTTGGACAGAGAGAACAAAAGTTTCGACGGTGCTAGACCCGCCATCAGGGCTACCACAATCATTTTTTCATTTGTGTCGTCGACCTGCAGGGCTTCTTTGTTGAACCACGCCATATAGTCCCGCAACGACTCCCCCTTGCTCTGTTTAATATTCAGGAGGTGGATCGCGGGTTTTTGGTGCCGTTGGCCACCGATGAAGTAACCCACGAACTGACGGCTTAACTCCGTGAAACTGGAGATACTCCCAGGTTTCAGTCGGTTTCAGTCGGCCAAGCCAGACTCTGGCTGGCCCCTTAATTGTTGTTGGAAATGCCCGACACATTATCTCGTCTGGGGCCGCTTGGAGGCTCATATGTGTCTTATAGGCCTCTAGGTGGTCTAGTGGATCTTTGCCTCCGTTAAACATGTCCATCTGGGGCGCCTTGAATTTGTCGGGGAGCGGATGGGCCATTATCTCCGAGGTAAACAGATGGTCTGCTCTTTGGATGAATTCGTCCACGGAGGTTGGGGTTTTGCCTTTTAATGCCCATCTCATTAATGCCATTTCCTTCTTTACGTCCTCTATTTTTTCTTTCCAAGATCCTGGGATAGCGACTCCCGCTTGCTCGCGGCCTCCTCGGAATTGAGACGCCGAGGTGCTCTCCTCGTCGCGCACAGCTTAGCCATGATCTCGGCTTGGGGGATCACACGGCTCCGTCTGTCCCATACTTACGCCCCCCGGTATTTCCCTCCTGCCCCTTAATTCCATCATGATCTCTCTATTCTGCTCCATCAATAATTGCACATCCGTTGTGAGCCCCTGGACCTTCCATTCGAGAGCGTCGACCCTTGGGGTTCCGGGGCACGCCCCGTCTGAGACAGAGGCCCCTGGTCCGTTAACTCCATTGTCGTGGTCTAGCTGTGCTACCTTGGACATGGTGTTAACCATGTGGACCTTTAGTAATGTCGGAAGCCAAACATCGCTTCCCACAGACGGCACCAACTGAAGACGCAATGGGGGAAGAGCCCTTTTTACACCCACCAGATGGTCCACACCCTAGTTCTGGCCCTTAGCTAGGATCGATCTGCATGGCATTGAGGGGGTTCTAGGATACAACACCTTCACACACTTTGGAAACGAGGTCAGGGGCCTGAGGCCGGCGTCTCACCAGCCTTGGGCTCTCCAACGGTCAAGTCAGTGTAGAAACGATGAAAGGAAGGAGCTTACTTAGTTGCGGGAAAGAGGTATATTTTTTTTCTTTGGTTATCTCTCCCATACTTGGCGAGGGGGATGAACCCTCTTACTTATAGGCTCGGTTCTAGGTACGTCTGTGACCACACATCGCCGCCCTCGTGCATTGTTGCCTCATGCGTCTGCCCATACCTGCCCCCATGCCCTCGTATGGTGTCCCCTCATGCATTAGCTCATAACTACCCCCATGCCTTCGTGTGATGTCCCCTAATGCGTCTGTTCACAACTACCCCCCATGCCTTTCGCCATGCCTTTCTTCTGATGCTGTTGCCCTTTTTCTAAAACCGTCAGAGCTGTTACAGGGGTTAGGTCGCCAGTATCACGGCTTGTGGATTGGTTCTCGAGGGTCGTCTTGTCAGTCGGGACCCTGTCGGGGACTGCGGTCCTCTCGAGTCTTTGGGCGGTCCCGTACACTGAGTCGTGTGAGCTTGAGTCGGGATCCCGGCTCATGTCGCCCGAGGGCCCGGTGTCATTTTGGCTCACCGAGTCCTGTCTTATGGGTCGAAATCTCCTTGGGCCGAGAGTTTGCCCCTATCAGATGAGAATGTATCAAAGGCAAAAGTATTGGAAGTATATACAATAATGTCATAGCCCCTATGTAATTTCGTAAGGCTCTGTTTGGTTGCAAAGAGAAAGAGAGGAAGTGAAATAAAGTTAAATGATAGAAAGTGAAGTGAAGTTAAACCAAATAAAATATATTGAAGATATGAGAAGACAAAAATATAATACTATGTAGTTCGTAGACACCAGACTAAGCTAAAGTCCCCTAGTGTGTATGGCTGTAGCATCATCTCTCTAGAAAAAAGGTCTTGAGGTTGAATCCCTTAACAGCAGCATTTGACAATTGATGCACCAATCAATTCCATACCTCCCATTGTATGTAATACCTCCAACTTGCTGGGGGTTTTTTTGGAAAGAAAAAGAAGAAACAAAATACAATAAAACACGAAGAGGTTTCAGTCTCGGTCAACCGAAACCAACGTGCAAAAAGGAGAGAAGAGAGAGTGTGTGAGAAAGGAAGAAATCCTAGGCTACGAAGGGGAAAACTAAGGGGGAGAAAATGAGAGTGAAGCTTGTGGAGTTCTGCGAAGGCCTCCTTGCATAGAACTATAAGTAGTCCTTTATCTTTAGGTTTATGGTTAGGGTTTTTAATTTATAGAGTTTATTTTTGTTCTATGAGGTTTAACTTGTTTTTATCTTAGTTAATAGTAAAGATGTTGTATTATATTATATTTCTAAACATATTTTCATATTTATACAAATAGATTTAATGATTTGTTTGCATCTTTGCATTTGATAGAGTTTGTTTGACCTATGATTTGAATGAATGAATGAAATATGTTAGTACTTACCTAAATTTATAAAATAAAATTAGTATTTCACTTTTTTTAAAAGATTTTAAATTCTATTGTATAATGTTATTTTGTTGTGAATGAATAGAAAGGATTTTAGGAGGTAGAAGAGGGTATACCAAGTTAGGTTTAAAAATACGGAGTTTAGGGATTCTTAGGCTCGAATAGGAAATGACACGTTAATTGCAACTCCAAAAACAACATATTTTTCAAGAGAGGCTATGAGGTTAGTCCATAGGGAGAAATCAGAGGAACAAGCCCGTAAGGAGAGGCTAAGGGGTCAGTATGAAAAATAACCTGGGATGGAAGAATGGATAATCACACCCAAATATCGTAACTAGAAATGTTGGGTCTTTATGCATATAAAATTTGTTGTATGGTTAGTATTTGTTGAAATACTTGTCATCTATTCTTCATTGCATAACATTGATTTATTTATTTTTATGGTTCTATCTTAGTAATGCATAATTTACTTTTATATTTTTTTTGAATGGCTTATGTTAGTTGGAACAATTACAAGATATTTTACACATTATTAATAGAAAGAGACATTAAAATTTACATTGTATTGTTTAATGGAAGTTGATACATTGTAATGCATGATACATGCATAGCATGGCATATATTTATATATACATTTGATAGAGCATAAAATATAAATGGGCGCTTCCAAATAAAGAACATAAAAGATAAAGAGGTGATTCCCTATATATAAAAAGCATAAAAGATAAATGGGTGATTCCCTATAAAGAGCTTTAAAAAAAGGTGTGGGTTAGAGCCTGATGAGAGGCCACCTTATGCTTAATGCCCAAGGTAAAGTCTAGTGATTCAACCACTTGGTGCAAGCGGCCAAGGATTAGGACTATCTCCGGTCTGCCCCATCATTTGTATTGAGATGGTCTTCGACCAATGTTGATACACCCTATCAGTGCAATTGCATTATACATGATTTTATATTGACATAATTCATGTCATTTATTTATACAATATAAATTATTTTTTCATTACATATGGCTTTACTTGTGTTGTGGCATTGGCTCAAGGTGTCTGATTAGTCATGAATTAGAGTTTGGCAAGAAGCCACATTGTGCTCAATGCCCAAGATTAGGTCTGGTGATTTAGTCACTTAGTACAAGCAGCCAATGGTTTAGATTGTCTCCCGCCTATCCTGTATAAGCATCTATAGTTACGAAACCAGCATAAGTAATGACCAATTCCTTACATAGTGCATCCATTGCATATCATAATTACACATCAACATTATAAATCTTTACCGAATGTATTATTTTATTGGATTAATTAAGTATTATTTCTTTATCTTATTTTTACTATAAACTTGTAGAATATTAGATTTACTTATTGGGTTGTCTCTAAGCTCACCCCCTCATTTCGTCTCCGCAGATTGTGAGTCATTCTCTCATCATGCGGAGCAAGATCTTGCTACTTGAGAACTCACATTTACAACTAGATTTGCAAGTAATTTGTGGTATTTGTAGTCTAGTTGCAGATAGACTAGAGTTTACTTTGTATAGTTTTGACTCTTTACATCCCGCTTATGGGATAGATGATATTTTGTTCTAAACTACAAGTTTACATATATAAATAAAATCACTTTGGTATAGTTTGTGTGTATTGATATCATTTTATAGATGTTTATCAAGTTGTATGGACTCGGGAATTCTACCTAGTGAGCTTAATTGCACAATTACACTACCAAATATCGCATTTTCCTTGCAAATGTTATGTGATTTGAAGTCTACCACCTTGGGATCCAATAACACAAAGAGGTATAGGTTTCAAGGCATTACATTGTATCATAACACAATTGCATATTCAGTTAACATATCTAATTTCTCACTTTTGGAGATGGTCCACCTGAACATTTTGTTACCAAGATATCTTAACCCTTGTTTATTTCTTACTGCTAGCACATTTAGCTAATCCTTGCTGTATCCCTTTTAGATAGGGATGCAAATATCTGATTATTAACCGTATTCAGTTCATATTCATATCCATTTAATGCAAATATAAACCAATATGTATCTGTTCCTTTAAAATTTATCCAATTATAAATGAACCAAATATGGATATATATACATCTGTCCAACTATATATATATTGATTTAAATTAA
This sequence comes from Platanus orientalis, assembly GCA_025762735.1. NCBI lineage: Eukaryota > Viridiplantae > Streptophyta > Magnoliopsida > Proteales > Platanaceae > Platanus > Platanus orientalis. Next base: position 4,829 of record JAOXJP010223297.1, on the reverse strand, counting down.
TAATCATATTATAATACTATTGGTTATTTGACTTTATACGTACAATTGTAAGATTCATAAAAAAAAATACATACTATTGTAAGTTATGTACATTATAGTAAAGTATATAAATGCTTGAAACGTTAACCCTAACCTAACGTATCTGATATTCAACTAACTTAACAAATACAAAGAATAAGAACCTATATGTATTCAATTCAATTAAATATCCATTCGTCTAAAAAAGTATCTCATTAGAAATAAACCAAATACGTCGGATCACATCCCATTTATTTGCATCCCAACTTTCAAGGAACACCCTAACAGGATTTTTTGTGCATGGACATCCAGTACACTAAATTGGGATATTTTGTGTTTACCAAAAACCAAACGGAACCAGAGCATTTGCCATCCCTTAACTTTAAATCATCCAATAGCAATTCAGTTTTCTACTCAAAAATCCAAAACTCCATTCCCAACAAATTTATGTTCCAGTTCTCATTCCCTATTCCCCATCTCTTATAACCTGTGGTCTTAAAAGTTCAACTAGCACCGCCACTTAATCCAAATTTTCTATTCTATTCCACCCAACGATTACTCAATTCTCATTTTCTGGAAGCAAGTTTTAAATTCAATCTGAATTACATACAACAGCACATCAAATAGCCAAGGCTGCATTTGAAAACCATGTCGAATGAAATCATTTATAGACTGAGTTTCTCAAGGCACTTGTAGCCATGAGGTGATGGTTCCTAATGAATTCATTCAAATTAATACTGATTTGTTGACTACAATTGGTAATGAAAGTCATCTTAGGTTTTTCTATAAAATGAAATGACTTATGTTATCAAGTATAAATCGTTACAAATCTGAATGAATTCATTACAAATCATCCGGTTGTAGCTACAAAAAAGCCTTAGAAACTCAAATTAATGAAATGATTATATTACAGGTGGCTGTCAAACACAGCCTTAAAAAAATGAAGCCAAATCGAGGCACCACTGAAATGCTAATTAAAATTGGAATGAGGTCATTATAGGATTTCACATATGGGATGACTCCATTTTAGGTGAACTTATGCATAGATACTCTCCGCCTTGTTTTTAAATGCAGCCTAGACAAATGGACAGACCATAAACAAAGGGAGCAAGGAAGCTTGCAAACATGACAAACTAAAAAGGAAAGATACAAGATATCTTATGGTGTATTGAAACACATTATAAATCTATTTAAAATTAAAAGGTACTTCCTCCTTTTTTTTTTCTTTTTTCTTTTTTTTTTTTGCCCTTTTAGCTATCTGTTTTTTACAGCCCTTTGGGGCAAAGATAGCGACAAGATATGGATACCTTTTAGACAGCTTACATACAGGTCAACTAATAAAAGAATTGCACAGGATATTACACTGAAAAATGACGAACAGTTTGAATGATGATATAAGCCCCCTGAAAGAAAGTTTAGAATGTATGCACCAGAAACTTTACTCAGTTTAGTTTAGGGGTCTCATACTGACGTTGAGAAAAACATTCTATATGAGCTTCACCAGGGTGTATTATGATTGTTACGAAGTGAAAGCAATAATCCTATCTGCAATCTTTGTGCAACAAATAGGACACTCAGAACATGCAAGTGAACAAGTCTTGCACACTGCCAAGACACACCAATTGATGTTGATTTTCGGGATGATAAATCAAGTAGGAAGAGCTTCAGATGCAATTCTGTGTCAATCGCACAAATACTTGAATAATCACGCACACTTCAATCGCACACAAAGTTGTTCATTCACGGACTATCAATCGCATACAATCGATTATCATTCATTTGCAAAGCTTAGTGTGTATTCATTCTCACACTGCAAGACTGGTTCATTCATGAAGCTTATCTTGGTTCATTTGTGAAGCTCAGGCTTGGTTCATTCGCGAGCTGGAGACTGGTTCATTCGCGAACTTCCAATTTGATTCATTCACGAACTTCAAAGTTTAAATTCAAACTTAAAGTTTTCTTCTTGTTTGTTTTTATACTGATTTATCCGAGACTAAGAAGGTGTCATTTTCATGTTTCTTGAAGATAATCGAGGTCTCCCACTATTGTGCAAGGGATGCAGCCAAGCTAATTTTGGGATACAATCTGTCTCAAGTAGAACCATTGTCTCTCAATGGAGTCGCACTTTCCAACAGAGACGAATAATCATTTATCGTTACTTAAAGCCTGGTGTCATAGTGTTTTTAGTTTTGGCAAAATTTTACCAATATAACTTTCCTTTTAGAGCCTGAATCAATAATATGATCAAGATACGAGGTGTGTTTTCATAACACCAAGAATCAAGCCAACTCGACTCTTTGAGATAGGCAAGCTCAAAAGATATTGCACTCTCTAGAGGAGTGGAAGATCGGAGACCTCAAAGTCAAAGTCAAGGTCTCAACAGTCATGAGGTAATTGTCAGTAATAGTTATAGAGAATGGAGGAGTGAGAGAGGAAGTGAGGATGAGAAGAACATTAATAGCAATAGATGAAAGAGCAAGTCTTTAGCAAGCCTTTCCTTTAAAGACAGCCTCTGGTAATCATGTCCCTCCTCCTTCTTCCAACTCTCTTCACAGCAAGCCCTCACTTCTGATTCTCAGTTGACCATGCACTCTCTCATTCACGTCCCATTATATAGAGGGAAAGAAACTCATTTTAATTCCAACTACCGGGGGGTCATTCACCAGCTCCTTAGTCAAGGTCAGGTTGACCTTTTCAACGCCTAATATGCTGGATGCGTCTAAGGTTTTTCACCGTTTAAGGAGGCTTGCAGTATGCAGTGCAATGGGGTAGGTGTAAGGAACAAAACAATTCAAGATTCATATTTTCAGGATGGTTAAACAGGAAGGCAGCAAGTTCAGGGAGGTTGTTTCACATAAATGGAAAGATGAGTTGGCATCCAGGTAGTCTACGATTGCCCTATTTTCCATTTCGCAAGCCCACAGAGCATTTACAAGCCCTTGAGTTTGAAATATTTCAACAATTGATAACTAGTCTTAAATGATGAGCATTAAAGAGAAAGACTTAAGACCACGTAGGCACATGTGCATTAAAGGAAAGGTTAAGTTCACTTACAGCAAAAGTGCCAACATAGAAGAAGTACTATTGTGTGTTAAGATAGTGGCTATAATTCACACGGATCTCGTTAGTGGCTTTAATTCACACGGCCCTCAACGAGATCCGTGTCATGGAATATCACAGAACCATTAGTCGTTTTAGTAAGTGGGGAGCTTGGCTTTAAAAATGGCACTTGCAAAGTAGGGTATCGTGTGGGATATTTTGGGGCTTCTCTTGGATCTTGAAAAAGGATTTTTATAAGAGAAGAGGCATCCGCACTGCTCGTGTAATCTCTGATCTCTTATAGTGAAATCCCTCTCCGGTTTCACCCATGGATGTAGGCCTTAAGCCGAACCACGTTAAATCATATTGTTCTTGTTTTGTGTGTTTGTTGTTTATGTTGTTTTGTTTTTTCATTTACTGTTGTGTATGATCCAAATCTAGACTTTTCCACGACAAATTGGTATCAAAGCCCTAAGTTGCAATTGGGGTCTTTCGACATGACTACAAGGTACGAAGTGGAGAAATTAGATGGGCACAACAGCTTCAGTCTATAACGCGTGAAGATGCATGTGCTATTGGTTCAACAATGATTGGTCAAAGCTTTTATGGGGAAGGAAAAGTTTTACGTGACGCTGTTGGAAGACAACAAAGAAGAACACGACCTTAAGGCACTCTGTGCGATTAAATTGTGTCTAGCCGATGAGGTGTTGCAAGAGGTTGCAGAGGAGAAATTTGTCATTGGGATATGGCTCAAATTGGAGAGCCTATACATGATCAAGTCTCTCATGAACAAATTGTATTTGAAACAACGCCCATATACATTGGAGATGAGAGAAAGTATCTCTTTAAAAGCCCATATAGACGAATTCAATCAAATCGTTATGGATTTAAAAAATATTGATATTAAGATTGATGATGAATATCAAGTTATCATTGTTTTGTGCTCTTTACCAGTATCATATGAACACTTTTTTATGACCTTACTCTATGGAAAGGGTATCATCTCTATAGAGGATGTTAAGGCATCCTTACATTTTAAGGAATTGAAGAAGAAAGTATTTGGAGAAAAAGGTGAGGGGCAGGCAGAAAGTCTGTTTGGAAGAAGAAGAACAAAGAAAAAATGTTATGGAGATGATAAAGGTCAGTCTAGATCCAAGTTTAGAGGAAAAGTCAATATACGGTGTTTTTGTTGCAAAAAATATAGTCACATGAGGAGAGATTGTTCAGAACATGCTAATAGGAAGAAAGGTGATAGTCTCAGTACAACATTGGAAAATGAACAAGATGAGTACATTGGAGATGTTCTCACAGTCTCCAAAGGTATAGACACATTTTCTCATGATGATTGGATATTAGATTCAGGTTGTCATATTCATATTTGTTCTAAAAAATAATATTTTGATACATTCCAAGAGAAGAAGACATATTTTCAAGAGAATAAGACATATTTTGTTTCTTTGAGTGACAGGTCTACTTGTGACGTCACGGGTGTTGGAACAATGAAGATAAATATGTTTAATGGAGTGGTTTGTACTTTGGGTGGTGTGGCACATGTTCCAAAGATGTGAAAGAATTTAATATCCTTAGGTCGGTTAGACTCTAAGGGTTGCAGGTATTCAGCTGCAAGTGGAACCATGAAAATCACACGTGACTATTTAGTCCTAATGAAGAGAGAAAAGTATGGTGATGGTTTGTATCATCTAATGGGGAATAAGATGATTGATGGTATTCCTTTGACCACGATGGGTAGCTTAAAATCTGTCTCTTATACA
>JAOXJP010223275.1:0-11664 GCA_025762735.1 Platanus orientalis | reverse complement strand
AAGTGTTATAAATGTCAAAGCAATCTCTTTCCTTAAAATAAAAAAGCTGACCAAAATTGAAGTACTATAAAAAATAAAATAATTATAATAATAATGATAACGAGATGTCAAATCTTAAAAATCTGAGCCCATCTCTATTAATCACATGGTTAGTACTCAAGCCAACTACATAAATCTTCTTGGTGAAAGTAAACTTGAGAAATTTAAAGAAATGAAATCTAGGGAATGAAATTCCTAAAGTAAAATATATCTCCATGTACACCAATTGAAGCCAACAAATTGGGTAATTCATAGACACTTCTTGGAACTACTGCTAAATTCTTGGAAGTGAATCTTTTATAAATCAAATTTCAAAGGCCTCCACTTTTCAAGACCCCGGGCAATGATGACTATGAAGTCTTCCTCAATGGCAAAATGACTAGAAAACAACAATCACATAAAATTTGGAAATCTTGAAGAAACACCAATTTTTTAAAGTGAAGTAAAAAATAAGAAGCAACTACAAATTTCCTCAGGGTCATCATTGAAGACCCTTATAATTTGGGTGGAACAGGATTCCATTTAGGCTCCCCCTAAAACCTAACTTGGGCCTGCACAAAAAAGTCAAGCACCACCGATGATAAGAATAAGTTCTTAAATGTTGGGGAATTTGGAAGGAGAGGAACAATTGGACTTTTGATGGCTGCTTTGCGAGCATGGATTGGGTTTGCCCTCGTATTTACAGGTTTCTCTTTGACTGAATCTCTATCTTGCTTGACTTTGAAGATAGTGATTGGGATAGTTTTTGGTGGATGTTTTTGTAGGGGGGTCCTGGGTTTTGGGTGTAGTGCTTTGTTTCCATTTCCCTTGTTTGCTATTTGTTGTTTTTCTTTATTCTTCGGTTTATCGCCCTAGTGAAGGCATTAGGTTCTGTGATTTTGTTGTCTTCACTGCTTGCTTTTCTTCTTCAATAAATTTATTTTATCTCTCAAAGTAAAAATTATCTACTAGAAAAAAATGGCCTCCAAAATATTTCATATTCAAAGACAATCATCGTGATCTTATGGAGGAAATGAAATTCATCCAATACGGACACCTACTCCACCATAAACTTCCTTTAAAGTGTGTGCAATAACATGATAGGATCTACATTTGCTATTCAGTTTTTACCCGCTCCTCTCCTCCTGAGTGCCTAGTAAAGATTTCTCGGTACATACTTAAAGCTAAGCCTTCCATCCCAAAACTAGAAAAGGCAAAAAAGAGAGGATAGAGACATGTATACTTGACAGATATTTTGAATTTTTTACTAAATTTAATTCCAAAGACACTAAATCCATGAAATTTAAAGGTAAAAAATCAGGAAAGGAATATAAGATTAAACTCTAGACATTTAAGCAGATTCTTCATGGCCAACAACTTATTTTAATCACACCTTTCACCTTTCTAGATAGTTCATCGGAATCTCCATTAGCTCAGGGTCCATGGTAATTCATAATTCCAAATAAAAAATAACAATTAAAACACTGTATAAGAAAGGCCCAACTGAATAACTTGAATACAAAGAAAGATAACAAAAGAATTCACTCACAACTTTAACCCCATTTACGGGTTCATCTGAAATCTACCAATAAATAAAAATCTTAGAACCTATCCCAAGAAATAGTTTTTCATTTTAGATAAAGAGCACAAAAGAAAATAAGGCATACCTTTTCTTGCAATGAGGCTCCTTTGATGATCTGTTTGAGTGAAGGCCTCTTAGGTGTGACCCAGACTGGCGAATTGATGGGGAAGACAATGCCTTTATCGAGGGACGAGCATGAAATTTCTCAGAGGAAAACAAAGAAGAAGAAGAGGAGGATGGGTCATCCTGTTTACAGAAAAATGAGCCGACCCACCTAAACTTGGTGGGAGGAAACGACGAAAACCTGAGTTTTCTGGCGTCAGTTCAACTGATTCGAGGGATAAAGGGGTAGGATTTTAGAAGGGTTTTGGAGGGGAAAGGAGAAGAGTAGATAAGCCTCTCCATGGCCATTCTCTGTGTTATTTTTCAGGCCCTGAAGAGGCAAGGCAAGGGCGCAGGGCCGAAGCACTCCATAGAGCATGTGCATTTCATAGAAGGAGGAAGAGGAAGAAATCAAGAGAGATGAAAGAGATAGAATAGAGGGGGGTAGACGCTAGACGGAATGGAGGAGCCTGTGAGGAGAGAGAGAGAGTTGGGAGGGGACGTATTTTGGAGCTTTCATGAAATGGGAAATAGGGGAGAAAACAAGGGCTTGGGCTTAGAGAGAAAGGGCTTCGCATGGTCTGAAAAGAAGGGGCAGATGTTGCAGGCAAAGGGCTTAAGTCAGGAGCTTTTTGCCCGTGAAGAGAGAAAGAGAGAGATAAGACAAAAAAAAGAAAAAGAAAAGCAGAAGATGATGATGATCGAGAATCTCTCCTGCTGAAGGAAGGGGTGTTGTGCCCGGTGAATCCGCCCATGTTGCAAAATCAGAAATGCCATGGGCCAATCTCTCCTGCTAGCTGCAAAATCAGAAAAACCCTAAAACATTAAAATGATAGAGGAAGATGGAGAGAAAGAGATTGAGAAAGAGAACATACCATGGATAAGCGAATTGAAGAAGAAGCAAATAATGCGAGGAGAAACAACTTAAAGATATAGAGTTTACACAATGGTTTTAAAGTGCTGTATAAACCCAATGTAGCGTTTTAAAAAAAATGATGTCTTTATATGTTTTTATAATGTTTTTTAAACGCTATTTTTCACCCCTTTTATCGACATTTTCTAATAAAAATGTTGTATAATAATATTATACCTTATACAACATTTATGCAAAAACGTTGTTTAAAGTATGTTGTTAAAAACCATTTTTGTTGTAGTGGGTTCAAGGCTCTTACTTGTGTATGTTGTTGAAGTTTTTCTGTCTACAAGATACATGTTAACTGTGCTCCAGATTGATGAATAGTGGTATACCCACTAAGTTGATAACTAGGAAGCATAGATACTAACACAAGACATGGATACGACAAGATATGGATATGATGACGACACGACAATTATTGAAAAACTAGGATATGATATGTCAATTAATTAATTAATTAATTAATATTTTTCTCTTTACTCTATGTCATTTTTATGTTAAAAATAAATAAACAATAACAACAACAACAACAACAAACAATCTTATCCCAATTATTTGGGGTTGGCTACACAAATCTTGTTATGCCATTCCGCTCTGTTTAGGGCCATATATGCTATTAAATTACAGGCTGCCATGTCCCTCCTTACTAACTCCCACCGAGGTCAATTTCGGCCTTCCTCTAGTCCTTCTAGCACCGTCAACTTGTATTGTCTCACTCCGCCTCACTAGTCTTTGTTACATATGTTCAAACCACCTCAATCAACTTTCTCTCATTTTATCACCTATTGGTATATATCATTGGAGTATCAGATATAGATACAAGTTGGACATGAATACGCTGAGGATGTTGGAGTATCCATGCTTCCCAGGTTGATAATTGTGGTTTTCAATGATTTGGGAATTTTTTTCAATAGTTTCTTTGAAGCAAACCCTGTGAGGCCTGGGCTTTTCCCATCATCTTGCATTAAAGCTTTCCACCATGCTTAGATGACATAAGTAAAATGTAATAGAATATCAAAAAATAATACAATAATAATGCATTGGAAGTCAAATGGGATTTGGTGCGCCCCCTAAAGTGCCCCCCACGTGCAAGGGGGACACATCACGTCGAAAAGTGATTTACACTTTTTTTGTGGGGAGGGGTGTAAATCACTTCTTGACGTGATCTGGCCCCCAAACATACATGGGACATGTTAGGGGCACTTTAGGGGGCACACCAAATCCTAAGAGCTTATGAACGAACAAGGTCCGCTTGGCATCAGGAGCGAACACATCAGTGCTGAAAAAGTGATTTACACTTTTTGGGGGTGCTTTTCACTTTTCGGCACTGATGTGTCCACCCTTGATGCTGGGTGGACCTTATTCATTCATTAAGGGGTCATATCAAATCTTGAGGGTATCAAAAAATTGTAATTAAATATCAAAAAATAAAAACAATTCATGGAAAATGGGATTGGACTTTGAAAAGACACATTTCTATTTTTTTCTTCTTAATTTCTTAGAAAAATAAAAACCAACTGGTTTTGTTAGAACTATGATTGTCAAAAATTGGCTGGTTTTTGTTTGTTTTGATTGATTTTGCCAATTATATGTGATTTTTGGTAGATTACAATTTTAATCTTATATAGAATCACTTAGGATGCTTGTTATGGTCAAACCATCTGGTTTGGTTAGATTTTCAAAACTATGTTTTAAAGTTCAATAACATGTTATTCGCAAGATAGATACGAATTATGCTCACTACCCTCATTTCTATATCTTTCTATTTGTTATCATCCATCTTTATGAACTTTCTTTCCACAAAATGCTTTGTTCAAGCTTTACTGTACTAATAAATCATTCGTCTTTTGCCAAAGAGTGAAACTACCATTGCCATCAATTCTTTTCATAAAGAATTAAACAATGAAAGCCTTTATTGTCATCGTGAATTAACCCAAAAACCTTAAAAATAGCCCTATCAAACAAAGAATTATTTTTATTGCTTAGCTTCTTCTTCCTCTCAAACATAAACCAAAAGCTCTAATAGCAATTGTTAACACAACAAAAGCAGCCCTAATATCTCATGTGATGGGATATGGTCCAAAATGACTTATGATCAATTCAATAAAGTATAACTTAGCAAAAAAGAAATCAACAAGAGTATGTTTAGATTCACAAAATTGGAATTGGACTTGGAATTCCAATTATATGGAATTGAAAACCATAGAATTGATTTTTGTGGATTCAAAATTCTACTATTTGGATGCATTTACCCAGCGGGTGGCCTTGAGATTCTACCATTCCCAATTCCACTGTTTGGATGCACAACTATTCAAAAATCTCAATCAGCCCCATTTTTCTCTCTCTACTTAGTGGGTGGCCTTGAGATTCTATGATCTATCACCAAGGACTCCCAAGCCCTGGGCACTAAAGCTTTGCATTCACCATGTTTGGGCTTCTGTATGGCTATCAATTCCCCGATAATCACTATAAAGACATTATGTCCACTCTTTTTTTTTTGGATTTTTAATGTAGTCCACCCACTATGAAGATCACGCGGGGAGAGAAATTGGTAATTTTTTTTCTTTATTTTTTTTTTTCAAAAACTCTTTCCATAAGCTAACGTGAGCTAGGTTTTCCACTCAGGGGCATTTTGGGTACTTGATGTGTTAGAAAAATCTCCTCACAATTGCTTGAGGGAGGTAGACATTTTAATCATTTGAATAAACCTGAAGCATAGCAAACATCAGCTGATTTCCACTTAGGGGAATTTTTATGAATTAACAAAATAACGGAGGGCATTTTGGATAATTTGTATGTTAAAAATATTCCTCATATTATTTGATGAAAGAAGGCATTTTAGTCATTTGAATAAACCTAAAATATAATTAACATGAGCTAGATTTTCCATTCATGGATATTTTGGTTAATTAATAAAATAACGTAGGAAATTTTCGGTACTTAGTGTTTAAAAACTCCTCACAATTGCTTGAGGGAGGAGGGGGTTTTAGTGATTTGAATAGACCTGAAGCATAGCTAACATGAGCTAGATTTTCCATTAATGGGCATTTTGATCAATTAATAAAATAAAATAGAAAATTTTGGATACTTTGTGTGTTAAAAAATTCCTCACAAATTTTTGAGGGAGGAGGGCTTTTTGGTGATTTGAATAAACCTGAAGCATAACTAACATGAACTAGATTTTTTATTTACGAACATTTTAGTTAATTAATAAAATAAAAGAGGGCATTTTGGATACTTTGTGTGTTAAAAAATTTCTTTACAATTGCACGAGGAAGGAGGGCATTTTAATCATTTAAATAGATATAAAACATTGGTGAGTGTATTTTGGTACACACCATTTCGTAAAAAGGAATTGGAAATAACAAGATATGAGTTGTTATTTCAATTCCATTGACTTGGGCTTTTAACTTAACTTTCTAATTCCATGGGGATTTAATTTAATTCCATTTTCATAATTTAAAATCGACCCCAAATGACAGAAATGGATTTGCGTGTCCCAATTTCATTTTCAACTCTTTCAATTCCCTAAATCCAAACACACCCTAAGTACAAACAAATGCAAGGATTTTACATGGTTCGACTTTTTGGCATATGTCAATGGGTGGTGTCCATTCTTTACTATAACTAAAGAAATACAAGTTACAATAGACCCGGTTCTCATTTTTTTTACGTCAAACCCATGCCCCAAAATGATAAAAACAAGATATCTCATTATACCAGTAACTTTCTCTCTCTAAAGAATGAATAACACCATTCTCACATTCTCTCATAACTTAAAGTAGACCCTGTTTTCTCACATTAAAAAAAACCCTTGATATCTTTGTTTCATTTAAGAAGAAAACCCGGTGTAAGAAAATTCAAATAACCCATCTTTTATATTTTGAGAAATTGTATTAAACAAAAAATCTCTCGTGTCCTCACTCCTTTGAGTACAAGGAAAGGACAATTTTAATAACAAAAAACTTAAAATAAAAGTTTAAAACCCATCCTTTGGATTGCTACTCTTCTAAATCTCAATGACTAAAGGCACAAGGCTACATTCGTATGATTCAGGTAATAGGTCTACTAAATAGATTTTTTGCTTACTATTATTACCCACTATTTTATGAGATGAACAGAAATCCAAGAGGCTTACTGAATCCCACAATTTATAAGAACTCTCACCTTTGGGTCTTATATAGAGTGGTCTGCACCCTTTTCTATGGTTGTCAGCCAACAAGTCTACAGCATTCACAAGGTGCTATTTTGTTTAGGTTCTTTCAACCTGCAGCTCAAAAAACTGTTGCGGGACCCCAGACGTATGAACTCTGAAAAGTCTACTACGGTTAGGGGTGGCAATGTATGGCACGACCCGTGAACCTGACAGGAACCCAACACGAAAAAAGCGGGTCAGGGTTGACTGTAAATGTTTTTTGACTTAAATCGGGTCGACCTGGTTTGACACGCTAAATAAATGGGTTGGATTCAGGTTGACCCATAAAGTCGTTTACCCTTAAATTGACATGATACAAATCTGACCTGCCATCATGAAGTACCACGTAACTCATGACCCCAAAACAAACCCCACACGAAATAAATGGGTTAGGGTTGAAGGTAAATGTGTTTTGGATCAAAGTGGGTTGACTCGTTATGACATGATTAATAAATGGGTTGGGTTCGGGCTGAGCCATATAGTCTTGACACAACATGAACCAGACCCACCAATATGAATTGCCACCCCTAACTATGGTACGACGAGTCATGGGATGTTAGTCCGCAATGGCCCAAGTATAGACGCGGATGATTGGGCTTAAATGTGTAGCGGACGGGCGGATAGGTGGGCTTGGCCTTGAGTGTTGCGGACAGACCTTGTTTTACGGACAGTTGGGCTTCTTCACTACTCTAGAGTTTTATGGGACAAGAGGGCTGTAATTGCTGAGTGTTGCTGTTTGATGGACTTCTTTCTGCAACGCTAATTGCGGACATATATGAACAAATTCCAACCATCAAACTGTTCTGTTTGCAAAGGACAAATTTGAACCATCAAGCTCTATGTTCACGATAGAAGAAAAAAATAGTACGGACAAATTAAAAACATCCCAACACTTACGGCACGCCAAAGGGTTGGTCCTACACTCCACCCCAGCAATAGTAGAGTATCGTATACGGGGAAGCAAATGTGTATCTATATAAACTAGACCACCCACCCAAAGGATGGACAACTTGGACTCCTACACCTAGTTCTCCAATCAACAATCTTTGTTAGTTAGTTAGTCAGTAGTATGGCTTGCTCACTCCAACGCCAATTCATATTCTTGTCCATACTACTAGTGTTGGGTGTTTGGGCTTCTCAAGCTGTGGCTCGCACTCTACAGGAAGCATCCATGCTGAAGATGCACGAGCAATGGATGGCTAAGTATGGGCGTGTATACCAAAACACCTCAGAGAAGGAGAAGCGCTTCATTATATTCAAGGACAACATGCAACGTATAGAATCCTTCAACAACGCTGGGAACAAACCATACAATCAAAGCATCAATGAATTTGCAGACCTTACTGCTGAAGAGTTCAAGGCATCTCACACTGGATTCGTGATGTCCACACAACCCGAGTCATCGTTGAAAACTGCCTTCAAGTATGAAAATGTGAATGAAGTACCATCTAGTATGGACTGGAAAGAGAAAGGAGCTGTTACCAACATCAAGAACCAAAGCACTTGTGGTAAGAGACATTTAATTTGTTACAAACTAAGAAAATCTACTTGACTATAATTTTGTTAATTGACTTTGTGATATCAAAATTTATAGGATGTTGTTGGGCATTTTCGGCCGTCGCAGCCATGGAAGGAATTATCCAGATCACCACCGGTAACTTAATCTCTCTATCTGAGCAAGAGCTACTAGACTGCGACACTAGTGGCCAGGATAATGGCTGCGACGGTGGCACCAAATATGGTGCCTTCCAGTTCATCCAGCAGAGTGGAGGGCTTACAACTGAAGCTAACTACCCATACACTGGAGTTGAGAGTACTTGCAACACCGAGAAGGCTGCGAACAATGTAGCCACGATCAATGGTTACGAAAATGTTCCGGCGAACGACGAGAACGCGTTACTGAAAGCTGTGGCCAATCAACCAGTCTCCGTTTCCATTGATGCCAGTGGATCGGACTTCCAATTCTATAAGAGCGGGATCTTCACCGGAGAGTGCGGCACTGATCTACACCATGCTGTTACTCTAATTGGTTATGGGACAAGCGAAGAGGGGATGAAGTATTGGTTGGTGAAGAATTCATGGGGCACCAGTTGGGGTGAGAATGGATACATGAGGCTGCAAAGAGATGTTGATGCTAAGGAAGGCCTGTGTGGCATTGCCATTCGACCAGCTTACCCGACGGCATAGAAGTAGAACAAGAGATGGAATATATGGCGTATTAATTGCTTATTCATCACTCCCTATCGTTACGTTTATATGTGTGAGTACTTGATCAAGATAGAAATTAGATATATATATATATATATATGTTGTCATTTATATGTGTGATCACTTAATCAAGATAGAAAATAGATATATATGTTGTCACTTTGGGTTGGTAGTGCTTCTAGTGAAGAATATATATGTACGTGTTTGTCTCATTATTATTATTATTTTTTTGGGTCAGAATTTGCATCTTAAATTAACTAATTGGGATATATACATTTCACTTTTCAGATAGCGCTATAGATTTCATATTCACATCAAATAAATCAGATTTCCATTCACCCTACTTGTTCTCCTCAGCTGCCTTTGTAGCCATGCAATGTGCCACTTTGTATCACTCTTGATTGTTAGTGCTTGTATTAAATATCTAAGAATGAGTTTGGTTAGTACCTTGGTTAAATACATGAGAGGCTCCATTTTGTTATTACCTTTGGTTAGTACCTTTCGTTCTTTCATATGCTTCTATCAACCCAAAAAACCCATTTGTCAAGCAAAACTCAAGCTCACAGGTGTGTGGTTTACTTCCTCTTCTCACCCTCATAAATGCAAACTAGACAAACCCTATGTAATGGAAAGGGACAAAAAAAGAAAAAAAAAAAAAAAAAAGGAAGAAAGGGATTTATGTGGTTTGGCAAGATTGGGACATTCATAAATTCACACTGATTCCACTATTTTCAAAAGAAAAGATGAGTGAATTGCTTTACAAAGACTGCCTCTCGTTTTATCAAAACTCTCACTCAAAATTACATTTAAACCATTTTATACAAGTAACATAGAAGTAAAATATCGAGAATACCCCCCAAAATCTTTTTGGGTCAAGGGCTCCGGCCCCACACTTCCAAAAGGGGCACGTCACCCCCTAAACCCCCAACGAGCTCAGCTTGGAGCTCAACCTACTTGTCGGAGGTGCTTTGTATTTTGAGGCTGCACAAATAGTACTTTTCAATCAATAGGACTCCCAACCGCTAATCAGGCTCCATCCTCAACACCTTACTGCCCCTCACGGCCTAGGACCTCACATGTATGCAGCATTGATCCCCAAAGTACATCTCAACAAAATCAAATAACACGAAAAGAATGAGAAGCAACAATTTGGTAACCTTCTTGTTCGATCTACTTATTGTGTTCGTCTTTAACAGGACATAAGCGCTCAATGAAAGCCTCATCTCTATTGTGTTTTCATGCTTTGATTGTGACTGTTGCTTCAATTTGAAGAGTTATATATATAGGGATAACCATAGTGATCAAAGTATGAATGAATGTTCTGTTTTTTGGTTTAAAAATTTGTTAAGATCCCAAAAATTAAGAGCCTAGCCTAACACATTTCCATCAGTCCTAGGGTTTTTCATATTTTGGTTGGATTCATAAAAAATGGTATTAGAGCCAACACCACATGTTGTGTTCGAGTCAAAGAAGGGGTGGTCTATAGAGAGGGAAAAGTAGACCAAAATGAAAGCCGTTGTAGTGTGGAAAGGTCTACTTGAGTCCAATTGAAAGCTGTCATGGAAAATGGAAATGACTTCTTGACTAGAGTGAAAGCTACCACAGGTAGAGGGTTACTTGAATGAGAGGTTAGAATGCTGCCAGAGTGGGCCATCGGCTACAGACCATGGTGGAATGTTAAGAACCTAGCCTAAGACCATCAGTCCTAGGGCTTTTGACATAGTTGTTAGGTTCGTAACAAAAGTTTCTTCTAGATGTAGTTGAAATTTGTTTTTTTAGTTCTCAAAGAAAATAATGGAAGTTGTTTTTGTTTGATTGTTAGTTTTTACAGCTTCTGTTTTTTTGTCATTATCTCCAGGTTTTCTTCGGGAGTTTCAACTTAGACAATCGAGACGAAGAATGGTAACGTATGAGATATTAGGAGAACCTTTAGATCATAAAGGAATGGAAATTTAGTTTGATATATTTATTAGATTTTCACTTTGAATGTTTGGTTGGGTTTTATGAAAGTTTTGATTTGCAAAAAAGTATAGATGTGAGAAATTTCATTGGAGTTTGGAAATATGAAATATGAAGATTGAATGGTGTGCATCGGTCTGAAATTCACCAGAATTATAGGAAATATCAGCATATATATATATATATATAGTTTCTGGTCCAGAGTAGGGCAAAGAAGCTTACTTATTGTGTAAAGACTCAAGGGGGTGTTCAAGATACAAGGGGGTGTTTGAGATATCTTGAATTCAACTCGAAAGCAGCCGGAAGTGCATTCCCTTTTTTTGGTGATCCGGAGAGCAACCCGAAATAACCCGTCCATTGACATGTATTTTGATCTGATCCAGGTCTGACAAAACCAAACCGGTTTTGGGGAGGGAGAGGGTATTTTGGGTGGTTCAACCCATGTTATATTGTAAGGTTATTTGGGATGTGTGCCACTAATATAATATAGAAGGCTGTTCGCAGGTTTTGGAGGTTGTGTGAGAGAGACGATTTTTACAGAATTTGGGAAAACCTATCGTACTTTTGTGATCTCTTGGATTATGTCAGAACGAATCTCGTGAGAATGGTGAAAATGGCACCAGAGGGGCTGACGCATCAGTACCGAAAAGTGATTTGCACTTTTTGGGGGGCACTTATCACTTT